>CANXYI012179423.1:0-10432 GCA_948208565.1 Hura crepitans | reverse complement strand
AATTTAAAAGTTGCTCATAAAATTACAAAAATATTACAGTCTGATACTCAAAAATTCCAATGAATTCAATGGCACTAGAATCAAAATTTTTCAACATCAAAAAGTAATTTTTCTAGAAATCAAGTGACTTAAAAATACCATAATAAATTCAATTTATTAAGTTTTAAGCCTAATTTTTAGGATAATTGGGAAATAATAAAATTGAATTTTTGTCAAAAAAAGAGGCAATTTTTAGAGCCTAGAAAGTGAAGGAAAATTGGAGGAAAAGGCAAAATTAAATAATTTTTAAATAGGGTATAAATATGGGCATAATTGCAAAAATGCCACAAATCACTATTCCCATTTCTTCTCTAATGGCAGCCAATGCCATTTTTGGTGTTCTCCCTCCACTTTCTTTCTTTTTCTTCCATTTTAGAGCTAATTAATTCCACTAAAAATCACTAAAATTACCTTCATGCCTTAAAAACACCATAAAAGGTGAAATCTCAAAGAAAATAGGCCCGAAAATGGTGATTTTTCAATCCCATGAATAGTGTCATAAATTTTATCAGGTAAGAATTTTCTAGTTTTGAAAAATTTCCTAGAAACTAAAGGTGCCTAAGAGTCAGTATATGGCCTCAAATTAATTTTTAGAGCTTCAGTTGATTTATTACAGATTTTTGAATTTTATTTTGATTTTGGTTAGGAAATTTTAAACTGACTCAACATAAAGGCAAGGAAAAAGTATTACAAGTCTTAGGACATCCTTATAGATGCTACAATATATGAAATTGGGATAATGTGTGGGAATTTATGTGGAAAGTTAATAAATGCCATATTATGGAAAAATGGTCAATAATACACATTTAATATGTTTGGTCTTAATATGCATAATTATATGCATAATGTGGTGTTTAATGAATGTACGAATGTGTTAGAATGTCTAAGATGCTTAGGAATTTAATGCAAATGATAAAATGGTTACATGAGCAATGAAAATGTCATATGTGACATAATAGGTATTACAAGGTGAAATTTTAGTATATATATTTATGTTTGCCTAAACTAAATATAAATTGCTTGAATTATGGATGTAGAATGGTATGTAAATAAAAGAATAAGTTAGAATGGTAATGTGCACATTTTGAGTGAAATTGAGGTTGAGAATGCTTATGATATGGAAATGGCTTTGTATGGACATTTGGTATGCATATTGAGTGGAAATGAACTTAATAATGGCAAATGCATGTTATAGAACACATAAATGGCCTTTTAAGTATAGTGGTAGAAATTTTGATGTGGCATATGTGTGTGTATGGTTGTTGTGCTTGATGCCTTAAAAATGCAACCAAATGAACAAAGTGAGTGTAACTGTGTTATTCATGGCATGAAGTGGGATATGGCATGTCTACCCATTTGTAATTTATATTTATTATTTTAATGGGTGTATTAGATGCTAAATAGAAGTAATAGCATAAGGTAAGGTATTTTAGCATGGCCTAACTTAGCTTACTCATTTGTATGCAATGTTCATAATGTTAATTAATAGTGTATATGCTTACAAGGCATAAACAAAAATGTTTCCATATTAAATGTTTTTAGTGCATGTAAGATTATTACAATGCATAATAAGAATGCTAAGCATGCCAAATAATGATAATAATTCACATAAATGTTTTAAATACGTTAAAATGGCCGAATGGCCTAAATATGGCATGAAAAAGGAAATGTCACTTAAAATGATGAGTTATTGGAACCATCTTGTTATTCAACATCGATTTGCATGTAAATATGAATAATGACACCCAAAATTAGAATATATACCCAAAGAAGGTCTTAAAACCAAAGGAATCTAAAATTAGTTTTAAAAAGGCATATTATGCCATGATTTGTGCCATAAGGAGAATAAAGGCATAAATAGACATGAATTCCATTATGACCGTAGACTGACTTTATAAACATTAATTAAATGTTAAAAATCCACAATTGATTTAGATTGTGTTGATGAACACAGAATTGGCATTATGTGTGTAAAATGGGCCGATGGGCCTAAAATTGGGTTTTTAAATGATAATGCAATTTTAGTCATTTATGTGGCTAAAACATGTGTGATAAAAGTTGTAATAACTCATTTAAGATGGAGAAACTAAAAATAATGTTTTGAAGCCCATAAGATAGGACAACCTAAGAATTGGGTGGGTTGACCGATCAACTAGGGGATATAGTAGCTGTAAGGGCACTTCGATGCTTAGATATATCTAAAGGTTTACTTTTAGTCTTACTTATGGATATGTGTGTCAAGGTCTTATGATCATATGGGTGCAGTCACAAGGTTCTAAGGAGGAAACCACTTCATAGACATATGCAAGTGTAGTTGTAAGGTTTCATAAGGGAAACCACTACACAATTTATGTTGGTGTAGTAGCCATCAGGTCTAAAATATGGACCACTACATAGATTATGATTCTATTATCCATAGGATTGTGAGAATTTTCTTGTTCAGTAATGTGTATATATGATCAAGGAAGAAAAAGGGCAATAACTTGCAATGCATGAAATTAGATAAAATGGCTAGATGGCTAACACAAGATACAAATTTAACTTAAGGAAATGTGTATTGAATAAATGGCATGATATTGACATTTATGAATGAGCCATGGATATAATGATACATGATTATGGGTATGTTGTTTCCATTCCCAAAATTTATGCATGTAATGAATGTATGTATAACCATAAGCATGAGTGACATAAATGCATGGTTATGAATGTGTGGAAAGATTTAAATGGCATTAATAGCATAGATTATTTAAATTTCACCACTAAGCATTATGCTTAGTGTGTCGTGTGTTTTACGACACATAGGTACAAAAAAAAAGTGATAAGAAAGCCTTAAAAAATCAAGGAGGTTGAGTTGAAGCTTTTATCTATTTTTGTAAAGGTTTTACTTTTAGAAGTGATGTAATAGGACCACTCAATATATATTAATATGGCTTGGGTTACATCGTGTCTATTTTGTAATCTTTGTAACTAAAGACATTTATTCTAGATTGTTTGATGCTTAAAATATTTTAAACCTATAAAATGCATGATTGACTTGTATGGTATCTCTTCCTAAGGCTGAGATATCATACTACATTTTGAGTGTTGCTAGAATGATCAGAAGAATCACATAATGTTGATGAATGAATGTGTGAATTATAGAAGTGCTTTTATTAATACAAGTTGACATAGGAAAAATTTAGGATAGTGCCCGGTACAACCGTTATGCTGCCTAATTTTCAACCCAAGGATTCCCAATTTTTCATATGCAACACTATTTGAAAAAGATTTTTGAAAAACCATTTTTTTTACATATTATCTTTTATAAAGAATGTTAAGTAATAAATAATCAAGTAAATGAGTTTGATATCTCAATATGCTTCACAAAATGAGCATAATAGCATGGAATATGGCCAAATTGCTAAAGCTATGTGATGAGCTTAAAATTGTGTTGATTAAATACTTATGAGTTAAATGAGATTATTATGAAACTAGAAACATGAAAAAACTTCTCATATTCATGGATGTGATTATGCATGTGAATGCTATAATGATGATTGGAAATAAGGCAAGATGGATTAAAAGCTACTGAATAAGGTAAGACTTAAATTATACTAGTAATGCCCTATACGATTAGACAACCTAGATTGGATAGGTGGATCGATTAAC
The DNA here is from genome assembly GCA_948208565.1 of Hura crepitans. Lineage (NCBI taxonomy): Eukaryota > Viridiplantae > Streptophyta > Magnoliopsida > Malpighiales > Euphorbiaceae > Hura > Hura crepitans. Next base: position 6,742 of record CANXYI012179423.1, on the reverse strand, counting down.
TAAGGAGTCATAATAGTTGCTAAGGTACCCTCGAATATCATATTTGGCTTTTAGGTAATCATATTGGCTACGGGCAACTATATTAGCCTTCTGGAAAACATATTAGCCTTCAGGCAATCATATCGGCCCATGGGTAACCATCTCAGCCCTCGATCACATCTCATCCCATTATGCAATTTTGGTCTATTGTCATTTAGGTATAAGAATAAAATGACTAATTTGACCTGTAGTTTTGAATGGTAGGAAATTTAAATAGAATTTACATATTTGTTAACTAGTGAGCTCATTAAAGATGTTATTAATACATTTTTATTATGAAATAATGATCATGCATGAAGAATCCCTTTTAAGTTATTATAAATGAGTGATAAAATGCTTATATATGCATATGATGAGTTATGTATAATCATGTTATGAGATAAAATTTATGTGACTGCTCCTTACGCATGATATGCATGTGAGCATACATAAGTTAAATTAAATATACCATTAAGCATTTGCTTATGGTATTATTTTATTTTGTGATATATAGGTTAAGGAAAACAAATTAGAGTCAAATTCTCAATATCAGAAGACTAATCAAGAGAAGAATTCTTTTGGAATTTTTGTTTTCTTATGTATGATAATGTGATGCAATAGTATATTATCGTTCTTATGTAATTAAAAGATTAGGCCTAATTTATGCTATAAATGTATTTCATAACTTCTTAATATTGCATAAACAATTGTCTACATAATAGTATGATTGTCAAATCATGATTTATATAATAACCTCTTTATATTAAGCATGTATGATAAAATATTGAAATTGATTTTGAGTTTGAGCTTGTTAAGTTGAGTTGGAGGGTTAGATAAACCCAGGTGAAGTTGTATTGTTAGAAAATGTTTAAGAAGTGTTGTTTTTATGTAGGTTACTATTTGGGATAGTGATCAGTACGACCATTATACTATCAAAATTTTGGCATGAAAACCTCCAATAGTATATGTTGAAAAAGGGTTTTTGAAAATTCGCATTTTTATAACTTTGTGCATGCAAAACATGTTTTAATATTAATAATAAGGTTTTTATTTAATAAAGGTTTCCATAAGAACTATTTAGATATTAGTTTAGTAAGGGTCTAGCGATCAGGTCGGGTAAGGGGTGTCTCATTTATTGGCATTAGTGCTCTAATTTAAGTGTTCCTCAATACATATAGGCTACATAAGAGTGCCAAATGATTTAAAAATTGTACATCACATAATGATACATATTGAGGTTTATAATCTATTTTTTTCTTTAGATTTAAGGATCAGTTAAAATATACCAAAGGGTGTTGTGGAAGTTGAGAGTCATACTCCGACAACTGTAGGACAAAGGGCCATAAGGGCTAAGTCTATTACTTTCTATGATGTAAGAGAAGAAACACAAGGACCTCAGATGCTACCTATTTGGTTCGAACATATGAAAGAATTAGTGAGGCAAGTGATTGTTGCTGTGACTACTACTATTACTGCTATTACTATAGTTCACCCTGCACCAACTCCACTAACTTAGCTAGAACCCCAGGCTCCACAGAAGACTTATCTTGAGAGACTTAAAAAGAATAGGCTAAAGACTTCAAAGGTGAAGAGTTTGATAGATCTCAACGAGCAAAATACTGGCTGGATAAAATCTTTAGGAGTATGCTATTTATGCTACTTCTTTATTAGTGGATAAGGCTTTTAAGTTATGGGAAACTATCATAGAATATAAGGCAACTCAGGATTTAACATCCGAGTTTTTTCCTCAGCAATTCAAGAAGGAATACATCATCGAGCATTACCTAAATTAGAAGAGATAGGAGTTTATAGATTTATGGCAGAGACAAAGATCTTTGTTAGAATACAAAAAGGGGTTTGCAAGATTGAGCCAATATACCAAGGAAGTGGTTGCCACTAAAGATGGCCGATGTAAAAGTTTTGAGAAGGGGCTTAAACTTGAGATTATGCTTTAAGTAGATTTTATAAAGATTAAAGACTTTTTAGCTTTAGTTACAGCTTGTAACATTATAGAAGAGATATAAAAGATGAGAGAGAAGTGAGATAGCTTTTAGAAAAAGAGGTCATTTGGCTATGGGCAAGCTAATACAACCTCTACATTTGAGATGAAGACTATGAGTGAGTAGTCTAAACAATAGTATAGGCCGAGATAATATTAGTCTCAAAGATTAGTTCAAGGATCATATTCTAAAGTTAGATAGCAAACATCTGTTGCTAGTGCTTCGGCATCTATAGCTAGGAGTGCATAGACACCTTAGTGTGAGCATTGCAATAGAAGGCACAAATGTATTTGATGGAAGACTATAACCAAAGTATGTTAGGGATGTGGCACCAAAGGCCATAAGTATTAAGATTGTTCTATAAAATTAGTAGATTTTATTTAGAAGAAAGATAAAAAGGAAAAAGATCGAGCTAGGGATAATCAAAGGGACAGGTTATAGAGTGGAGCACTAGCTAGACAATATGCCATTCGAGCTAGAGAGGATATGGATTCATCAGACATAGTAGTGAGTACTTTATAACTCTTTGATTTACCTACTTTAGCACTGATAGATCTAGGTTCTACACACTCTTATATATGTACTACTTAGGCTTTAGATCATGGGTTAGTGTTAAAAGACCATGAAATTGATATTATGGTTAGCAACCCAATAGGCTAACTTGTAGTTGTGAATAAAGTATATAAAGACTATCCTTTGTCAATAAAAGGATGTGTTTTTTTCAATCGATCTCATTAAATTACCCTTCAATGAGTTTGATTTGATCTTGAGCATAGATTGGTTGTCCATGTAACATTTAGTTATAGATTGCAAAAAGAAGCAAATCATTCTTAAGCCTAATGATAAGATAGAAGTGTCGGTAGTGGGAGAGAGATCAGACTATATGCCCAATGTGTTTTTAGTGGTTATGGCAAGAAGTAATAAAAAAGGGTTACCAAGCATATTTAGCCCATGTGGATGACACTAGAAGAGAAAAACCAAATACAAGCAAGATACCAATTGTATTAGAGTTTGAGGATGTTTTCCCAAAAGAGTTACTTAGTTTACCACTAGAATAGGACCTTGAAATTGGAATTGATTTGTTGCCAATCACAGTGCCAACTTCTATAGCTTTGTAAATGATGGCTCCTATAGAGTTGAAAGAGCTAAAGCTATAGTTGAAAGAGCTATTGGATAAGGTTTTTATGAGATCGAGTGTATAACTATAAGGACCATCGATTTTCTTTATCCAGAAGAAAGGTGGCTTCTTAAGGCTGTGTTTGGACTACAGACAGTTGAATAAGCTCACTATCAAGAACAAGTATCTTGTACCCTGAATAAATGACCTTTTTTATTAGCTTAGAGGGGAATGTGTCTTCTCTATGATTCATTTTAGATCAGGGTATTATCAGTTGAGAGTGAAGGAGGTAGATATGTACAAGACAACTTCCAAAACAAGATATAGGCACTATGAGTTTTTAGTAATGCCATTCGAGCTTACCAATGCTCCAGTACCATTTATGGATCTCATGAACCATATTTTCTAGCCATTTTTTGATTAGTTCATATTTGGTCTTTATTAATGGCATCCTTATGGATTTTAAAAATTGAAAGGAGTATGAGGAGCATTTAAGAATCATTTTACAAATGCTGAGGGATGAGAAGATCTATGCCAAGTTCAACAAGTGTGAGTTTTTTTTAGAGGATGTATCTTTTTTAGGTCATATAGCATTAGTAGATGGCATGAAAGTTGATCCTAGTAATATTAAAGTAATTATGGAATGGAAGCCACCCAAAAAAATTACAAAGATCAGGATTTTTTGGGTCTAGCTGGCTATTATAAATAATTTTCCAAGTGGTTTTCTTTTATTGCTACCCTTTTGACACATTTATTAAGGAAGACTGTCATGTTTATTTTAGATGACAAGTGTCAAAAGATCTTTTACAAGTTGAATAGTATGTTTATAGAAGCACCGATATTACTTTAGCTGGTATTAGAGAAAGAGTTCATGATCTACAATAATGTTTCATTGAACAGGTTAGGATGTGTGGTTAAGCAAGAAGGTAAAGTTATTGCTTACACTTTTAGACAACTGAAGCCTCATAAGATGAACTATTCAACTCATGACTTAGAGCTAGCAGCCATAATGTTTGCTCTAAAGATCTGGAAGCACAATTTATATGGGGAGAAGTGTTATGTCTACATAGATCATAAGAGTTTGAAGTAACTTCCCATATAAAAAGAGCTAAATTTAAGGCAAAGAATATGGATAGAGTTAATAAAGGACTATGATTGCCTTATTAACTATCATCTAGGAAAGGCTAATGTGGTGGTAGATGCTTATAGTAGAAAGTTCATATCGGCCTTGAGAACCATAAATTTCAATTTGAAGTTGATAGATGATAGGGATTGTTTGTAGAACTACATATCAAACCAAGTTTGCAACAAGAAGTGAAAGATACTCAGAAGGATGATCATAGACTTATAAAAATCATTACTATTATTCAAGACGGGAAGCCTACTAACTATGAGACTGAGAATTATGGTTGTTTATATTATCATGGTCGCCTATGTGAACATAATGTTGAAGATCTAAGGAAGTAGATTTTGTAAAAAGCCAATAATGCACCTTATGCCATGCATCTATATAGTACAAAAATGTATCAAGATTTAAAGATAGCTTATTGGTGGCTTGGCATAAAGAGAGACATAGCTAAGTTTGTGACCAAATACCTTATTTGTCACTAAGTTAAGATGAAGCATTCGATTCCATCAAGATTGCATCAACCTATATCAATACTAGAATGGAAGTGGGATAGAGTCGCTATGGATTTTGTCATAAGGCTACTAATGATAAGAAATAAGTATGATTCAATTTGGGTAATGGTTAATAGACTGGCCAAAATTTCATACTATTAAGGATGTACTACTCTCTGTAGAAGAAAATAGAATTGTATATTACTAAGATTGTCTAGTTACATGGTAAGTTGTCATCTATTATATCTCATCAAGATCTAAGGTTTAGATCAAGGTTTTGGAAAAAGCTTCATAATTCCTTAGGTACTCGACTAAGTTTTAGCATGGCATTCCATCTATAGATGGATAGTCAATCAAAGAAAATCGTTCATATTCTTAAAAATATGTTGAGAAGTTATGGCATTGAGTTTAAGGAATGTTGGGATCGCTATCTATCATTAGTAGAGTTTACTTACAATAACAAAGATCAAGCAAGCCTAGGCATAGCTCTATATGAAGCTTTATATAGGAAAAGATATAGATCTTTGTTGTCTTGTATTGAGCTTAGTGAAAACAAACTTATAGGGCCAAACTTGATTAAGGATCTAGAAGAAAAAGTGAAGATTATCAGAGATAAGCTTAAGGCTAATTCAGATAGATAGAAGTCATATACAGATCTAAAGAGGAAAGACATTTAATATAAAGTAGGAGATAAGGTGTTCCTTAAAGTATCTTTATAGAAGAAGGTGTTGAGATTTGGCAAGAAGGGTAAGCTAAGTCCGCAGTTCATTGGCACATATAAAATAAGTGAATGTATGGTACCATTATCATACATACTAGCTTTACCTCTTAAGCTACAGTAGATTCATAATGTTTTTCATATGTCAATGCCTAGATGATATAGATTAAATCCATCACATGTGCTATTAGCTAAAGAAGTGGAGATATAACTAGATTTATCATATGAAGAAAAGCTAGTGAGAATCTTAGCCAAATAGGTTAATAAGTTGTGGAATAAAAAGGTGCCTCCAGTAAAGGTATAGTGGTGACATCATGGCACGAAAGGAACAACTCAGGAGAGCAAGGGTTAAATGAAGGAAAAGTATTTGCAATTGTTTGAACTAGGCAATTTTGAGGATAACATTTCTTTTAAATGGGGAAGAAATGTAATGCCTCAAAAATCTCGACTTATGAATAGTACTTCACGAGATGAATAGTATTTCCTAAGACCTAGGTCATACTAATCATTGTAAATGGATGTATTAGTCATAATATAATTTTTGGCTAAATTTGGAGTCAATATAATGTTATTTAGCTGGTTAAAAAAGAGAGTTAATATTTTATGATAGTGTCATATGAATGGTGAACTAGTTTTAACTGAACCATAAAATATTAAATTTTTGAACTAGTTTTAATTGAACTATAAAATATTAAATTTTTGCTCAAAAATTTCTAAGATTGATACAACTTGATACTTAAATATTCCAAATATTCCATTGGCAATGGAATTGGAATTTTTAAATATCATTAAGTATTTTTACTAAGATTGAGTAGCGATTAAAGTATGATTTTTAATTCAATTTTTCTTAATTTTTAAACACGGGTATTTAGGGGTTCATAGATATTAATGGCATGATTTTATAGGATAATTAGAGTGTTAGTTAAGTTTTATTTTGGGGTTGGAACAATTAAAAGGAAGAGAGGATAAATGGTGCTATAGAATTATAACTTGGAGTAATCTTGGCCTTTTATTTTGTTGACAAAATTCAAAGTCAAAGAGTTTATATAAATAGGTGGCAATAATGGAATATTGGCTACCCAAATTCCTTCTTATTCCTCTTTCTTTCTTCTAAGTTAATGTCTCTTCCCTTTTAAACTCCATAATGTTTTATTTCTTCTTTCACTAATTTAACCATCAATATAGCACTTTTAAGCCATCAAAACATCCCTTCATAACGTCTTTAGATTGAATCAAGTAAGAAAAAGATGATATATATATATATATATA
>CANXYI012179396.1:0-12888 GCA_948208565.1 Hura crepitans | reverse complement strand
ATGATCATCAATTATACAGAAGCACACAACATTTGATATGCATTTTATAGACATGCAATTTCAATTGTGCATTGTTCATTTATCATTTACACTTGTACACCCTTTAATATATAGTTATGTCTTTATACTACTAAAAAGCTCATTGCTTCTACACATGAGTGCACATCCTATATTTTTACAGTAAAAAAGACTAAAAAGAAAATACCTCAAAGACTCTATACTTTAGCTACCGAGGCTTTTACACTTCTCATAATATCTTAACTTTAACCTGTGTATTAGAACACCGATGCACTGAGTAAAACTCATTGGTAAATATTAAAGAAAACATATGCTTGCTTCACACTCATCCATGTAGTCATACAATTTTAATCTTTTACAGGAGTTCATTTCATTTAATTAGTAATTACAACAATGTAAATATCATACATAATTATATACTACAATATTATACCATTCATTATATTTTCCCTTTCATTTATACCTTGCATGATCATTTCATCTTAAGTTATCATTTTATCATGTACCATTATTCACACTTCATTTATTTTTATTATTAGGCTCATACTAATAGACTACACCTAAGTATACTAGGTAGCAAAAACTTGTTTATACAGTGGTCCATATTTTAGACCTTTTACATTAGTTATAATTACATCATAATGTGATGTGCAATGGTTTTATAAACCAAAACACCATAGCACCAGCCTATAAAAAGATTATGTAATGGTTCTATGAACTAAAATGCTACTGCACTAGTCTATAGTCATAATAAAAGTGGTATTGATCCAATTGATCTAACCTAGTAGTTGCTTTATTCCTAGTTGACTGGTCAACCCATCTAGTGGCCCTCTATCTATTTTTATTTTTCATTCAGGTTTAGGTCATTTTATATTGTTTAAACTTATTTTTTATCATTCTTTTCTTTATAATGTCATCCAAGTGATTTACATAATCACTAGTCTCGGCCATTCCCTTAGCTTTCTGCTAGGTTTTCCTTATTTTTGGTCATTCATTTCATTATCATCATAAGACATATCTCATGAATTTTATTGTACATTCTTGGTGCCTAAAATAGCATAAAACACATTTATGTATTTTATTAAAATTTCATTCATTTACACTTGATTTTGATCCTATATTTTTTCAAAGTCAATTTCTTATCAATTTAAGGCCATTTACTTAAACTAATGGCCATTTCACATTCAAACACCTTAAAGGAATGTCTCAACCATTATGGAACCAATAATACACATTCTCATTTCATGGCATTTTATCACATTTTTATACATTATACATACATATACTTTATTTTCATCAATATATCATTCATTTATAAGCATAACCATACATATAACATACATATATGCCACAAGCACCATTTGGCCATTGTAAGTTCATTATAATATAGATTCATTTAATGCCATTTTATCATATATTTTTTATTTACATACACTATTCATCAAGTACCTCAATTTTACAATCAAATACATATATATACACACACATAACATTTGCATTATTCCATACAAAGTTTCATGCAAATTTCCATACAAATGCTTCATAACTATCCTTAATTCATATTCACATACCTTAATTACATAATTTCACCACTTTTAACACTTCATTTAGGCTTGATTACCCTTTCCCTTCTCTTTTCCTACATACATGTAAGTTAAGTTTAGAAAATTACTAGAAAATCCATTTTAACTCCGAATTGAATTCTAATTATTTTTAAGATCTCAAAATCACTTCTAATTCTCATAACTAAAATAAAAAAATTAAGATTTCTTCACTTACAAGGTATGGTGAAACTATTCATCGTATAAGCTTTTCTCCCATTCCAGCCTTCTTTTTGACATAATTCAACTTCTAATGGTCTAATTAGGTTTTAGAGGTTCTATTTGTTGCATTAATTTAGAGGAATGGTGCCAATTTAGGGACTTATAGAGGAAAAAACCATGAAGGCTTTTGTTTGAAGTGGCATTGGCCTTAGCTAAGAAAAAGGAAGAAGAATTATCTTTTTACGGTCATAGGCCTTAGCACACTAAATTATGTGTTATATTTAAGGCCCGTGGCCCATTAATTTATTTCTTTGTTTTCGTGTCTTGAAATGCTTGATTTTATGTCAAACTTAAAAAATTCATATTAAATATTCTAGACCTCAAAAAAATGTTAATTATTATGCCATAATTCCTCATTTAATCCTATTAAAGGACTCATAAATTTTTAGGTCAAAATTCCATAATTTATCCCAATCACTATTCACTCATGAAATCTAAAAACTTCAAATAAATAGTAAATTATTGTTGAATATTAAAATTCCTTCTCCAATGGACTCTTTGGAAATTTTGACCTTTAGGGTATGCGATTTTTGGGTTAATCTAGGCATATCCTAAACCAATCCCAACTTAAACCCAACTAAGTTAACCATTCACTTCCTTATAGCTTGTTATGATTTATTAGTTTTGTTAAATCCTTTAATTAATTCATTTTTATCATTCTCTAGCTCATTAAAGTTTTACGACTAGTGCTACCCCTTTATAGCCATTGTATAGTGCCCTGCACATTTAAAAACACTATTCATATTTCAAAAAGTGTTGTTAATGAAATTGTGTTTCATGAGCTTTACACATTTGGTCGTTTCTTCTTCTTAATTCATCTTCCAATGATATCCCATATCATTAGAAAATTTAATCTTAGTGACTCTTTCTCATACTTTTTTTTATGTATGTGGCCCTTTGGGTTTCCAAAATAGCTTAGTAGTATACAAGAAATTAGAGTCCTAGTCCAATTAAGACTTTATAGCTTCAATCTTATTGAATAAATATCAATTCACTAATTGATATATCGCTTGTGCACAATCTTGAAGAGGTATCTATTCTAGCATCATGACTACCTAAGAGTTAAAAAGTCAGATGGTTTGACTTAACCCTTCTATATACAATTACAGTGCAATAAACTCCTTTCACCATCTTTTACCTCATCTAGTTTTAAGTATAGACTTGTGTCAACTCATAGCTTGACAAAGTGTATCTAATTAAGCCTTAAACATATTATTATGACAATTTCACCTTTATTCCCAAAAATGTCCTCGGTGAATCCCATTCACACATAGCACTTTGCTCTAGCCAAAGATTCCTGAATATAGGTTACTCATTAGAACTATGAGGTAAATTTCCTACTATAATATAAAATAGTGAATCTTTGTTGATTACTACTCTATATATAAATAGGTTATATCATACCCAAGCACCTCACTATGTATACTTCTTGTTCAAAGTAAAATTTTGGAGTCAAAGTATGTCATTACATATTTAAGAGAGTTAGTGATCTAAAGTCTAATGGTACTTACACCACTAATATAATGAGATACTTTGACTGACATATATTAAGTATACATGTGAAGATCTCATAGTGGGTATCTAATGTATTTACTTCCCAAGTAAGCTAGCCTATGTTACTCTAAGCATCTCTATGCTTACTACTTAATCAAATTAAGAAGTATAACATGTGCTAATCTTTGTAAATTAAAAATGTCCATCTTATTAATCCTTTGATTAGAAATATTTAGGTATATCACATTTACAAGTAATGAGAATCTCACATCATGAACACTTCATGATTTCCCCTGCACTGTGATTTGTACTATAGACTTTATAACATAATTTAAGAAATTGCAAATAATTATAAGAAATATATTAAAACATCATGATATAAGGAGAAATGAATTATAGTATGAATTCATAAGGTTCAAATACAAGAATACTACCCTATTGCATAAGCTCTAAGGCATACTTCTAACAATCTTCCACTCGCACTAGAATTAATCACCCATGTACTTAATGCCTATTGCAATTACATGTTGATAATAATGGGGCTATTATAGAGACATCATTTCCTATTGCAGTATCTTATCTGCATACAATATAGAAAAATGATTGCACGCCTACCAACCTTTTCGTAAACATGTGATTCACCCATATTTTATGACAAACCAAACTCTTTTAATTGTCTCATCAACTTAGAAACTTGCTTTAATCTATAGATGAATCTCTAAAGCTTGCAAACCTCATTACCTTTTTTTGATGCAGAACATTCAGGTTATGTCATATACACTTCCTCTAATAATTTTCCATTAAGGAAAGTTATCTTTACATCTATTTGCCATATCTCATAATCATAAAGAGTCCTAATGGCTCCAAAAATTAAATGTATTTAAACATTGCAACAACAAAAAAATGGTTCAATAGCTTTTTACTACCAATTGACCTTTATAGGTAATCATATTACCATCAATGTCAATTATCTTCTTTAGAAACTATTTGCACCTAATGGGTTTTTCCCCTTCTAGTGGATCAACCAAGGTTTATACCTAGTTTTTATACATGGAATCCATTTTGGATTTCATAGCCTTAAGCATTGATTCTAATTTTGAACACTTTAGAACCTTCCTATAATTAGTAGGCTCATAGTCTTCTACTATAGTCACTTTCTTGTCTTGGTCCACGAGAACTCTATATCTCTTTGGAATAGTTTTGACCCTAGTAGATCATCAAGGAACTTGAGTTCCTACATGTTCTTTTATTACCTTATCAATATGAGTGACAAAATTGGGATCAGTCGGTCGATCTGCTTTAATTTGTGGATCTTGAACTATATCAAGTTTAATTTTACATTGCTATCTTTCATGAGAAGCTCTTACACTAAAAAGACTTCATGTTTTGAAACAAACACTTTTTGTTCTAAAGGATGATAGAAGTAGTATCACAAATTTTCTTTTGGATACTATAGATAATTGGTTTTGGGGGCTCCTAGGTTCGATTTTCCTAATGATGATAAAAAAGACAAAAAAATCCTAGAAATGGATTTTTCACATCTAAACTGAAGATCTCAAAACTTTTTTAAAAAAAAAACCAAAAATGGTCATTCTGGAACAAAAAATGGTCATTTGGACCATTTGGCTCAAAACTGGTGATCTCGTATACGGAATGCCCTTTTAGGCTTAGAATGACGAAAATGGCCATTTTAGCCATTATTGAGCCCAAAACAACCATTTTCAACTTGAAAATGCCTTTTTTGAACCTCAGGGTCGATGTATAAAAACTAATTGGGTCATTTTGAGCCAAGGTTGGTCAATTTTAGAGAGAGAAATAGCATAAAAAATATAGAAAATACACCAAATAATACAAAAAAACACTTTTACTATATTTTTTGATTTCTTTAAAGATTCAAACACTATTTTTAGTCTAAGTTGAGATCTTTCTAAAGGCAAATATACTAGTGTGTTAACCCATTTTATGTTTATTTTTTAGTCTTTTCCTTTTTCATTTTATCTATCTACTAGGTAGATATACTAAATTATTTGTACATATTTTTTTGCATTTGTGATATTGCTTATTTTCCTTTAATTTCTGGCCATGCCTTTATTTTTGCTTCGCACCAAAAATATTATTTTTGGTTGTTTAGGCTGATTTTATTTTTCTTTTTGTATTATCCATCTACTAGTTAGATGTGGTAATTTATCTGGGCTATATTTGGTATTTTTGTGACTATCTATTTTATTTAATTTATATCTTTCTTTGTATTTTTGCTTTACATCAAAAATATTATTTTTAGTTGTTTATGCTTATTTTATTTTCCTTTTTGCATTATCCAGCTACTAGTTAGATGTGATAATTTATTTATGCAATATTTTGTATTTTTGCACTTGTTTATTTTTATTTAGTTTCTGTCTGATTTTCCATTTTTCATTCACATGCTAATATATTGTATCTATGATTGTTTTATGAGTTATCTCAATTATTTAAGGGTTGATTGCTTTTGTTATTACAGGTTTCTTTAGATTTTATTTTAGGCCTCCCAAAATGTAATTTTTATTTTTCGGTTAGATTGTATTTTAGGCAATTGCTTTGTAATTTATTTTTTGATCGAATTATTTCCTTATATATTTCTTAAATGTTGTAATAATTAGGATAATGATTTTTCACACGATCGAAAAAATAACCAAAATATTTCTATTTAATTAATTAGTATTTTATTAATAAAATTGGATTTGATTTTCCTTAATAAGAGTCATACTAAAATTAATTTCCAAAAATTAAGCATGTGAGAACCAAAGTTCTCAAAATAAATCCATTTCCCAATTTATATATGTTATATTCAAATTTAATCCCGAAATATTCCACGAGCATTGAATTAGATAGAAAAAAGGTTTTACATGTTAAATAGAAATAATAGCCAAAATCATATTTTTACCTAATAAATTGGTGTTTTGTTAATAAAATAAATTATGAATCTTTCTTAATAAAATTCACAACAATAGCATTTATTGTCCAAATTAACATTTTAGAACTAAAGTTGTTAAGCCATTCTTTCAAATAAAAGTCACCACAATAAAATTCCTTTTATCTAAATCGATATTTGAGAACAAAAGTTCTCAAGTCATTTTTCCAAATAAAAATCATCACAATAATATCCATTTTCTAAACTTGTCATGAGAGAACTAAAGTTCTCAAAATAATCAATTGCCTGATTTCTTGTATGTTATTTTGATTCCAAGCATCTATTTTTTTCTATAAATATATTCTGTAACTGTATCTACGTGAATGCATGATTTACTTTAATTGCAAAATATTGCTTGAGAAAAGGAATAGTATCATAAATTCAAACCAAATTTTCATATTAATTTGAGGTATAAATAAGAGTAAGGTTTTGAACTACTATAGTTTTAGCCCTACAAGGTATTTCTCGACTCTGTTAAGTGGCGACTCCTACCTTGTGGTGCCTAACTCACACCCCCTAAGGTAATAAAAAAAGGGTGGCCCTAGATTCCTTTAACTTCCTTCTCATCTTTCGATACTATAGGAGTGAGGCATAAGTTAAGTTTTAGGCTGCTTCGGTTTGATCATTCTTAGGAAAACAAAATGGTCATGTAAAATAGATACCCCATAAATAAACATTTGTTGAACTTTGCCTTATGCATATCTAACATTATTCTCTTCACATATGTAGGGCAACCTTATACCTTGATATGTCAAAGAATAGTTTTTTGTTATACCATATCTCATATTTTATAACATCAACCAAATTTGATAAAACTCTATTTAAATTAAAAACATTAGTTTCCACTATATAATGCTTAAAGGACTCAAGTAAGTCTACAAGACACATCATGGATTGAACTATATCTAATAGAGTTTAATTTCTCCTTGTAGACACACCATTTTGTTGATGTGTATAAGCAAAAGTCTGTTGAGATAATATATCATTATCTCTCATATAACCTTAGATTATTCACCACCTTAATCAAATCGAAGAGTTTTAATACTTTTGAAAAGTTATTTATTATAGAGATTATGTATTTTTACCGGGGACGAGAGTGGTTAGTGGAGTCACCATCTGGCCTCTACACTAGGACCTCTAATCTTCTGTATTAGAAAGGTTTGGAACTTTAGATCTTATTCATGCCCTAATAATATGTTATCCATGTATATTTTAATGTTTATCAATCCTTTATCATTTCTTAATTTAAATTATATCACCTTTACTTGTGTGGAAGTATATTATAGTATTTAAAGAATATAATAATGTCTACTATACATCCAAAAAGTGGGTTATTGATTAATTGTTAATTAACCTGACAACTACCCATAATTCCATAGGAATTAGCAATAATTACCCAACTCCCATCTCTAGGAGATTGGCCTTTATTTAAATACCTTTAATTGTGACTTTTGATTAATGAAATACAAACCCATTTTATTAGAAAACACCGATTAATTATGCATAAAATAGCTTAATGTGAAAGTTATGTTTTAGCATGTAAAGCAAGTTATTTACTAACTATTACAATCCCAAAATAAGCAAATAAGTGCAAATAATACAAAACCAAAGAAATAAGGTAAGGTCTTAAAATTGGTGCACTTCAATATCATCAGGTTCATACGAACATAAGGGGTAATGATGCTTAGTCTATGCAGACCTTATCCAAAGAAAGATTAAGTCCATCTCATACTTCTACTCCAGTGCAAGATCCATTCAACAACTCAAAAAACATAAAAGTCAAATAAGTTAGATTTGAGCCATTAACATGTGAATGAACATCAAAATCACAAACACATTCAATATAGGCATACTATAGGTTATGAATCATAGCAACAAGACATGGTGAGGGATTATAATATAAATTACCATTCGTAGGTTCGTGCGGATGTGTAACCCTCGTGATAGGGGGTCCGTGCAGACTACTAAACCTAACTAACATACATTTAGAAAGGCTGTGCAGACTAACGTGAATACTTGCGTTCAAAGATACTAAGTCCGTGTGGACTTAATTTCATATAGAATCAGATTTATGCAATAAAATTAACTCTTTATGGCATGACTAATGCCAATTATAGACATCAAATTCATAATTTACATGTATAATATGGTAAGCCTAGATAGCAAAGTATCACCTCATAAATTGATCATCTCAGATATCATTGGCTTACAAAAGATACAGAATAGTCATTCATGGACCTCAAATATTACTTGTATAAAAGGATCTCTTTGAGCACTAGCACAAAAGCCTTTTGGTACAAGTAAGGATATTTGTGTTCTTCCTTATGACAAGCCTCACCAAGCTTCAATGCCTTCTGTTGCTGGAATGGTTGCAATTATTATTTTTTAGTATATGTTTTTCAAACCCCTTCTCTCTCCATAAAGAGATGTATTTATACTCCTTTTCTAGGATTTTTCCTATATCCCTTCATCAGAAGGAAGTCCTAATCCCTTAAGGATTCTAATTCCTAGACTAAATAGGCAATGTTTAAATCCATAGTCTATTTTTCAACAGCAAGTCCGTGTGGACATATCCTTGATGGTCCATATGGATTAAGGCTTCTAAAGTGATGGTCTGTGGTCTTCATAGGCCGAGTTCTAACCTACTTTTATGTTAGTCCATGCGGACATAGATTGTAAGTTCATACAGACTTAGATCTTAATGGCTTTTTATGTTGTGCTTAAGAAGTCCATCTCTAGCTATCATTATTGGTCAAGGTGGGGTGTCTACAGATGCCCCTACTTTGGTGTGTGATGTGTAATACATGAACTAGAACAGTGTAAAACAAAGTACCAGATTTAAAAATACTTACCTATGAGTGTACTTACTTGATGTGAAGCTTTTGTCATGTGTGGATGATTGCCTTCACATATACACTATCAACTAAGTAATTTTGATCACACCTATTGTTGTTTGATCGATGAGGTTTGATCAAATGTGTAGGAATTTTTATATTATAAATCAGACACGAAGTCAAAATTATGGATAGCCTTATTAAGCGAAACCCTATAACATAAATTAGACATGGAGTTAAACTTTGTGGATTGGCTTATTAGGCTAAACCCTATAACGTAAATTGGACACAAAGTTAAACTTTATGGATTAGCTTATTAGGCTAAACCCTATAACATAAATTAGACATGGAGTCAAAATTTGTGGATTGGTTTATTAGGCTAAATCCTATAAAATAAATTGGACACTGAGTCAAACTTTATGGATTGAAACTTTGGTGTTGATCCAAGCTTAATGGATTGACCTTTGATGTTGATCCTTGAAGGAATTTAAGCTTTGTAACTTTGAATTGATCTTATAAAAAAGAAATAGAATGTCAATTTTGATCAAAGAAGAGTGAATTTAACCTTCTTAGATTTTAGTGGTTCTAGATTGATGCAAACATCCACGCATTAGTCCGTGTAAACTTATTATTAAATTTTGCAGACTATCTCAAGTAAGTCTATGCGAACTTGATTCGTAAAAGTCTGTGTGCATTTTATGTTATAGTATGTCTGTGCGGACTTAGGTCTCTAAGGTTTGTATGGACTTATCATGTCAGCAATATAACTATCCCTTTTTCTTCTCCATTTCTTATTTCTTCCATTTCAGTCTTTTGTATTATTCATTTTCTCATAAAAAGGATGTTCTTACCATGGCCTCTTACATCAAAAGTGCTTTAGGTTCCTCCTCCTCCAACGGTAAGGATGCACCCATTGTGATCCTCCTTCTATAGGGAGGAGGATCCGTGCCCTCTCCTCCTCCACCATAAGACATTTCTATGCCAACTCCAGTGGGTTTTGTCTTATTTGTAGTCGTGAACCACCTAAAGAATGTAGTGCCTATTAATGGCACTGCTTTTAGCGATCCGACCCTACTTTTGGCAGATCTGGCCACCACGCGTGCTCTAAGGTGTACCCACAGGTGAGTCTTCACTCTTTATATGTTTTTTTGTTGTGTTTTCTTGGTTATTTTTGTGTTTTTATGCTTCAAAGAATTTCTAGTGTGATAAGTCTATACAAACTAAATAGGCTACAGCTCAATAGGTCCATGCAGACTAAGTATTTGAGTATGTTAGTCCGTGCGAACTTACTAAACTTTTCTTTGTCAAAATTATTCCCATAGTTGCATAGGTGATTTTGTATGTGAAGTCTATGCAGACTAAATTTTGACCATCTTTAACTTTGATTAGAGTCCATGCGGACTTACATTTGACTCGAATTTGGTCCGTGTAGACTTAGATTTTGACTGCTTTTGACTATTTTGTTAGTCCATGCAGACTTTTGCTTTAAAATTTTGGTCCGTGCAGACTTTATGAGCCAGGTTTTGATCCTCAATTGCTTTCTCTTTTTTTATAGACACATCTTAAGTGTGAGGGCACTTTTTTTGTTCCACAACAATGGTATTTCATCGTGCCTGTGATAGTGAAGAACAAGGTGCGCACAATAGGCATTTAGACTTTTATTAGTCACCTTGTTAGTAAGGATTTTTGCCGTGACCTCTAAGCCTTATGGGCTTTGTTGGATAGGTGGATAGACACCACCCATACCTTCCACATATCCTTTGATGAGCTAACAATCATGCCATTCGATTGGGTGTTCATCATCGAGGCACCCTGTACTAGTGGTGCCATTGCTTTCGATGCTTGCTATTAGCGTCCTTCCCTACGACTGCTAGAGGTGAAAGAATTATTGGGATTTATGCCTTAGGACTGGGCTAGTAGTATTCGTTGCACTGACCTTCAGGAGTGGTAGGGTGAAGAGTCTCCTTCAAATGAGCTAGTGGTGGATTAGTACATATGTTGTTTTATCTTGTACCTGCTGGGCACCACTTTGTTTGCTAATGCCAATAGCACTATGAGCTGGAGCTTCCTCTCTATGTTAAAGGAAGTGGACAAGATAAGGAGCTAAAATTGGTGTAATTCCTCCCTAGGGTGGATGTTTTAGAGTCTGGATATAGCTATACGGACTCAAAAGAGTTATCATTTCATCTAGGGCTTCGTGTCTAGTGTCTTGGTAAGCTAATTCTCTCTTTTTTCTTTATTCCTTTTTCCTTGAGATTTTTATTACTGACTTGCTTCTTTTGTTATCCTTAGTTCTAGGCTTATGAGCTTTATTTCTCAGCTCATCCTTAAGAACTTAATATGCCATGACACTACCCTATGATGGATAGGTGGGTCTGGCCTACCTCAGGTTCATCAAATGTGGCATCCTTGATATAACATCATTAGTATCTTAGCTCATGTGCCTAGATAGATGTAATTAATTCCTGCATAGAGAAATATTTCTTTCAGTAACTGTTTATGCGTTACTAATACTTACCTATGTAGGTTGGCTTGGTGGGTCTTCCCTATTAATGAATTACCTCCCCCTCTGCACTTTATTTGGGGCTTGTCCTTTTATTGTCTATTACTGACTACTCATGAAATGTACTATTAGTTTTTAAGAGAAAGAGTAGTCAGCAAGCACTTAGGTCTAAACATGCATCTCATCTCTCTGGACCCTTTTAAGTCTATGATGTTTGGGAGGTACATCGTTGGTTTGGACTTTGTGCAAGGGATGATCATCAGGGTCCCTGAAGCCACACTAATAGAGGATAGTGATGAAGGCTATACTCTATGGGCTGTGTCTCACCTACTTCCTTATGATCCATACACTTTTGGGCCTCTTCCACCTCAGGTAAAATTCTTGTGTTTTGTTGTATCTTTTATGATGTCTTTTTAACTTGTATATTTTTGTGTTGTAGCCCACTACTACTCTTGAGATTGGTCCATCTTCCTTGAGAAAGTGACCAAAGACTATGTCCAACTCTCTGAGTTCATAGTTCTTACCTCTTTTGGCCCATGCTTTGAGATCCTCAGTTGGCCCGATGTCTTTTCTTAGTGAGGTGATAAGGACACTAGTGGATATGCCGGAGTTAAGCTATATGCATTATAGCATCGATAAGGAACTCTCTTCAGCCAAGCTTCACATTAAGGAGAGTTGGCCTATGACCTTTGACCCTGAGGACACAATGCTAGTAAGATCCTCAAGTTTTGATATTGGAATCTTCTCTTTACCCATACCTGACATCTCATTTTTCTTGATCAAGTGAAGAAGGCACTAGTGGAAAGGACCACACAGGTCATGAAGGCTTTTAGGAGAGCCATTATTAATGAGATTCGGGTGCTAGAGGTAAGTGCATTCCTATTGTGTATGTCATCTATGTACCTTACAAGTTACATGTTATGCTAATGTACAAGTATGTTATGTATGCTTATGTCTGTTGTGTTACATTTATGCCATACTACATGACATTTATATATGTTCCTATGTTACATCCTATGCTATGTGTGTTATGTTAAACTACATTTACAAGTATGTTATGTATATTACATTATGTGTGTGCTATGTGACATTGATCCTTCACTCTTTTGTAGAATGAATTGTCCAGATGTGTGGTGGCCTTACGCAAAGCTCAGAAGAAGATCAGGGCATACAAGGTGGCTAAAAGGCTGGTGATTTCTTCTAAGGATAAAGACATAGAGGAAAAGGATAGCTTTGATGGCTAGGCTTGAGGACTACCACTTTATCTTG
>CANXYI012179170.1:0-11206 GCA_948208565.1 Hura crepitans | reverse complement strand
ACAAAGACATCCTCAACGAGTGGCATGCTTATCGATATTGGAACTATACTATAAGAAAAATCCATACAAATTAAAACTTTTCTTTAATAAAGATAATCCTTTCATATTCAAAATATAAAAATGGCAAATAATCAAAACACATTTTACGAGGCATACTAATGAGGTCCTCATGTCGAAAATCAGGTAACATAATGGCTGTACCGGGATACTTTCCTAAATAGTAACCTGTTAAAAGCACTTTTATAATATCATACAACTCATCTCAACTCAAACCGGGTCCATTTGACCTTTCATCATCAACACAAAGGCAACATTCTCGAGCATGCATCAAAAACATCAATCATGCAAGCATTTAAAAACTTTTAAAAGAAAGTTTAAATCATCTGTCAATAAGATATTACAAAACATATTTACAAAAATACAAATTAGGCCTAATCCCTCATTTTTTACAAGAGTGCTATCTAATTGTATACATTACAAAAATTACACAAAAAAGATATAAAATATTCAAATTGGATAGCTTCTCAATCTCCTGTGGATCCAAGGCTTTGATTTTAATTTTTTGCCGTTTTACTTATGCATTGCAAATAACACGATGCACTAAGCTTTCGCTTAGTGATGTATTCACCTTAATGTATGATTATGGCATACACATGCAACATTATCAAGGCATATGAAAATCATGTTGATTGTATGGCAAAACAAAACATGTATGTAAGCCTACCAATATGACATGGTTATATTTCAACATGAACTCATATCAACATGGTATCACCTATTAAATTCACAACATCACATATTTAAGTCACAATTAACCTTTTATCAACAATCATATTAATTAACAACAATGGACTAAATAATTATACCAAACAATATTAATATCATCACAAGTCTTGATTAACTAGTGTCAAAAATTTTAATTAATATTACGATTTAATATATGCCCACACTTAAGAGATAACTATCCATACATTAGATAGCGGAACATGGCCCAAAGTCACAATTGATCTGCAGATCATACATAAAACCCGAAGATATTAACCAATTTTAGCATCCAAGGCATAAAATCTGTATTCCAAAACCCGGACCTAAACATCATACACTCCCCGAAGCCCATAACACAAAACCCAAAGTCCAAAATCATGTCTCGATATCAACCATTGCTCATTGGCTAAAATTACATCCAAAGATGCTCTAGCAGCTACTATAATTTCCTAATTGACCGATCAACCTATCTAATTTAGATTTTCTAATCGTATGAGGCATTATTAAACTCAATAATTCCATTATTTTAACTTACTATCATCATAGCCACATTACTAACTCTTATAGCAATTGAACACGTTTAGGTCAATATCTTATCATAATTGGCCTTTAGCTATATTGCCAAACTCATAATAATCTTGAACTTAATTAACATAAACTTTTCATTAAGCACAATTGTCTTCTACTCATTACATAAATTTCGGGTTCAATACCTTTATAGCATAAATGAACCACCAACCTCATTCAACCATTAAAATCATCACTCCATAAGCTAAAATCCGTAATGTGATTTATGTCCATAACATATAACGTAATCAACATGCACATCACCACATTACATATCAAACCAACACATAAAACATAATTCAAAATTCACTTATGTCAACATAATTATGTTATAAAATTCTTATCATTTATTAAACTTATAATAAGCTTATAATCAAACTTATATACAACCATACTCATACTTGTATCAAAAGACACATTTTCGGCCCCTCATCACATACACGCATATTTTAAATTTCATACTTAATCCCTATCACTTCTAGCACACAATCCCATCCATAATATATACACATCACCATAATCAAGGAAAGCATGCATTTTCTTTTACATATCATAAGCTATATACACACATATATTCCACATGAGGCATTTGGCCTCTACACACACACACATTTGCACATCCATTACACTCCTAAACATGCATAAAACCACACCTACACATCATGCCATACATATTTCCATCCATCATTCATATTTATTACTTAGCATTAAATGTTCCATAATGCATAATTCACCATAAATGCTCATACAAATGGTTTAATCACATATTAAGATGAATACACATACCAAAATAAGTCATAATATGATTCTGAGGCTCGCATAAGCCTTCTCCTTTCCTTTTGATGCTTGAGTTGTGTTTTCGTCTACGAATTTAAACAGACTCAACTTAAAAAATTCACAATATATCAAATATGCATCTAAAAATTAAAACAAGCCTAGAAACATACTCTTAGGCACCTATAGAGTCTAGAAAAAATGCCAGTTTGCGAAAACACTCACCCAATCGAAAGTTTATTACTATTCATCGAGATACTAAAACTGCAAAATCTCTCATTTTTCTTCAAATCCCAAGCTACAAACACACACTAGGAGTCACAAAAAGATGGTGTTAATGTCATGAATCATGAATTGATGGAAGATTTTGGAGGAAGACAAAGAAATGAAAGGGAGAGGTGAAGAGGAAGTGATGTTGGCTTGAAGAGAAGGGAGAGGGGGAATGGGGCTGATGTGAACAGTGCATTTCAACCCCAAATGATCCCTTTTATATGCCTAAAAGGAGTGGTTAAGATTAGGCCACTAAAGATCAATGGCACAAATTAATCTCTCTTTAAAAACCTCTAAAAAAATTCTTTTTTCACCATTAAACCCTCAATTTCCATTCCTTAATAGTCTAATAATATTTTAAAAATATTATTCTTGAACCCCATAAAAATTCATGTTCAAAAAGCTTGAAAATATGATAAAAACATAATTAATAAGCTTAACCTGATTTAATAAAAATACTTCCTGAAGTTCAAAAATTCTAATTCTAGTGGCCATTGAATTATTTGAAATTTTTAAGTATCAGGTTGTATCAATCCTATAATTTTTTGAGCAAAAGTTAAATATTTTATAGTTCAGCTAAAACTATATTACTATTTACGTGACACTGCTGTAAAATATTCTTTTACGTTTTTAACCATCTAAATAACTTTAAATTGGCTTCAAATTTTGTCTAAAATTATTTTATGACTAATACTTCCTATTGGTCCAATTAGTGTGACTCTAGTTTTAAAAAATACTATTTATTTCGAAAAGTATTATTCATAAAAGTTGAAATTTTCGGAACGTTAGAGGACTTTTGAATTTTTGAATTAGCAGTTGAACATTTCAGCTTTTTGTCAATTAATTGTTCTTTGCCTCGTACCATTGGCTATCAGTAGAGCAAATGTGTTGTGAGAAACATGTAGAACCAAATTTTGAATTCTCTTTGTTATCATTTCTTATCATTCTCTACTATAGCATGTTTATTTTGATGGAAATGGGTCGAAAATAAAGGAATTGCAATCTTTCTATTTGGTTAACAATTAAATGGGAGATAAAATAAGAAAAATTAGACTTCTCAATTCCCTTTAAAATTTCAAAATAGATTTTCTTCAAAATGGTGAGAATTGAAAAAAATAAGTAGATGAAAGTTACAATTATCCATATAATTCCAATCCACTTTTGAAATTATGACCATTATTGCAAGTGCTTTTAACTTTGATCTTTAACCAATAATGTTTTCTTTTAAAATTTTAGTTTCGTGTGTTTGGTTATGAAATGGTGTTGCGATTTTCATTTAAAATTTAAAGAAGAGTGAAAGAAGAATGGATTATGAAAAATGAAACAATGGTTTGATAATTTATACAAAAATTCTTGAGTTCTTGAAGAAGAATAAGAAAAGTTGGGTAAAATAGTAAGGAAAAATAATATATTTTTTATCTTTTTATTTAAAATATGGAACTTGCAATTCTTTCAATATTTAATTTACATATCCAAACATAAAAAAAGGAAAACCAACTTTATTTGCTTCTTTTCTTTTCAATTCTTTCATTGAAAGCTTTTCCAACAGAAATGATAAAAAGGTCTCCGACCCACTTTTGTAGGAAGTGGGATGTCCCACTTTTTTCTCCCCATTGGGAAGGTGCATCATGTCCTTCCAAATTCTAGCTAATAAATGGTTGCCACATAGCATATCATAATAAAAAAAATGAGATAATTTAAAAAAAATCTTGGATCAATTTTTAATTAAAATGTTTTATTTAAAGTTTAACAATTAAATCTCTAATATTTATATGGTATTTTAATTAAATTTTTTTGTATATAATTATGTTAAAACTAAAGGAATGTCAATTATTTTATTAAATTATTTTTTTAATTTTTGTTTAGTAATTAATAGTAATTTTTTTTATCATTTTTATTGATTAAATCATGTATTTTTCTTTAGATTTTCTTTTATAACAAATTTTAATTATTTAATAAAATAAATGTTTGCTTTTATCCAAACACAACTAAATAAAAATATAACATTTATTTTTTATTTAATTTAATAATTTTCTTTAGATTAATTTATTAAATTTTAAGTGTGCGGTCAAAATATATTAATGAGATTAGTTTTTATTTTTAAATGAGTTGCAAAGAAAAAATTAAAAATTTTTACATTTTTTTTATATTTTTTGCATTTGAGTGCAGTTAACTAATTCTATAATTCTCTACCAAGTTACTTTCCTATTCGTAATCTATTGGCTTTGTGCAAATTTAACTTTTTTCTACTATACATTCTCTTTTGATTTATTGATAAAAAGTTGTTCAATTTAATAAAAATATTTATAAGTAATGCTTTAAATAATTAAATATCAATAATATATACATATATATATATATATATATATATATGATTAATTTTAAAGAAAATTAATCAATTTATTTAATAAAAATGATAAAAATTTATTATTAATTTTTAATTACATTAATTATTAAATAAATTTGAAAAAAATAATATTTTAATTGAAATTTTTATTAGTTTTAACGGAAATATGAACAAATGTGTTTTATTGAAATAGTCTATAAATGTTAAAGTTTAATTGTTAAATTTTAAATAATAGATTTTAATTGAAAATTAGTTTAAATATTAAATTTTTTTAAATTATTCCAAAAACATTATTAATAGATTTTTTTCCTTAAAAAAATATCATGTGGAGTTACAAATAGGATTCACTATTGAATGATCCACTCCCGAGTCCCAAATTGTCTAATGAAGCGTCCACATAATACTAAAATAAGCCCCATGCCATGCAAGTGGAACTTTTTCATATAGCTTTCCACGTTGGCAGAGTTTATCCGAAAGGGTCCAATAATAGCTTAACTCCGAAATAATTGGAGCTTTAAAATTATTAGATATTTAAAAAAAATATAAAATTAGCCTTTTTGAGATTTGTTCGCAAAACACGCCATAAAAGAAAAGAAAAGAGGTGGGAAAGTGAAACAAATTTCGCATTGAAAAAATAAAAGAGAAAGAAAAGAGTTTATAAGTGTTAAGATGGTCAAATCAAAATGTGAATAAGGATAAGTAAGTTCATAAACTGATTAATTGATTTATGAATAAAAATTAAAAATTAATTTATTAATATTAATTTTTAAAAATTACTAATCGTTAATAAATTTATTAGTATCGATTAATTGGTTAATTGATTTCGATTTTTTCGATTCAATTAATCATTAAAAAATTTAAATAAATAAAATATGTTAAAATATGTAAATTATAAAAGTTATTTTTATTGTTAAAAGTATTTTAAAATAAAAATTACAAATTAAATATCATATTAACCAATGTTAGAATAAAAATACAATTAAAAAAATTTGTACAAAAAATTTCTTAGATTAAATTTTATTTTTACAAAAATATATACACATATATAATATTTATAGTACACATATATTACAATATATAAATATATGTATATACATGTGTTATAAATATTATAACTTATCTACACACTCACAAAATAAAAAATATATAATAATTAGTGAAATTTATGCTCAAAGTTAGAAATATTATCGCTAAAAAATTAGACATTTATCGCTAAAAACTATTAGTAAATAAAAGTTTTCCATTGCTAAAAATATTAAAAACTATATATATAAATCGGCCGGTTAACTAAAACTGATGAATTTTTTGAATAATAAATAGAAACTCAAAATCGAAAAAAATAATAAAAAAACCGCATAAATTAGTTCGGTTTCGCATTGATTTTC
Source organism: Hura crepitans (assembly GCA_948208565.1). NCBI lineage: Eukaryota > Viridiplantae > Streptophyta > Magnoliopsida > Malpighiales > Euphorbiaceae > Hura > Hura crepitans. Next base: position 5,098 of record CANXYI012179170.1, on the reverse strand, counting down.
ATAGTTAACCGTTTTACCGGTTAACCACGAACATCAAAATTTCAAGGAGTTGTCAGTAGGTTTAGAATGAGTTCAAGTAATCTAAAAGTATTTTTAATCAGGTTTGAAATGCGCTCAAATTTATACATAAATAAATGAGTTTAATTCAGATATAGTAATTTTTACTGATATTTGATTCGTTGCCATCTTTAATTGGGACTAACTTGTTATCCTCGTAGCGATGACCACACCCCTAGTCACCTCCAATTTTTCCCTTTTTTATTTTTTAATGTCGTGTTCATTTTACTTTTTAGGTCTTATTTTTCATATAATATTTAATTTAAATTTATAAATTTTGAGTTTTATTAAATATTTTATTAATTTATTTATTTTTATATAATTATTATTTTTAAACGTTCATTATACCCCTATAATATTTAATTAAAAATTATTACGTTATTATATCAATGTAATATTAAAATTATATAAGATTACGATGAATAAAATAAAATTTGTAAAATAATTGAAAAAATATTTTTTATAAATTAATTATTCAATTATATAAAATGATTTGGATAGCGGTATCCAGTGATCAATACCCGAATCTAATATAAATAATAAAATCAATATATAAACATACTTTATTATGGTCAGAGTAAACAAAATACCTAAAAATATTAATTATTATTACTAATTAATAGTGTTTCTTATTAGGAATAGCAGCAAAACATGTATTTACGGTCATTCGGTCAGTTCCACTCTTAATAAGTCACATACATTGTCAATTTTTTTATCTGTATCAAATTCGAGTACTAATTACTAAATACTACTATATAAACTCGTTTATATAATTTAATAATTAATTTTTAAAAAATATTTTTTCAAATATTATATAAAATTAATATTATTTATGAAAAATATTATATAATTTATATTTTACCATCTAAACTCAGTTTTTTTTGCTCCGATCCTAATAAATCATGTTCAAATATTAATTTATACAAATTATATATTTTTATAAATAATATAAAATTTGTGATATGCTTAAGAGAAATATTTTTTATAAATTAATTATTTAATTATATAAATATGCTCAGATAGTAATTTCTAATAATTAACACTCGAATCTAATGCGGATAATAAAATTAATATTTGCAACGTTGCATTAGAGTTGTAGTTAATCGAATATTAAAAAATACACAATTTACTATTATTTATAGTATTAAACATTATTAATTAATTTAAACTAATAAATATAGTTTTAAATATTAAAATAATTTTATTTATAACTATTATAAGATAAAATATAATTTTAAAAATGTATAAAATTTTATTAAATATAAATTTCTTATAATATTATTGTGATCCAACGGAGATACAAGCTAGGACCGCACGGTCCCGCCCTAATTATGCATCTTTATAATTCGACAAGAATGGTCCTCTTTTGTCGGCTACAGAAAATTAGCGCCGTCTACAGACGTGTAGCCATGATGTATCCATTTTTTTTTAACATATCCTCGACCACATAAAGAAAACTTTCTTATATTTTTATACTCCTTTTTTTTTCTTACGTAAATTAAAAAATTTAATTTATTCATATTTTTTTTATACGCCTCCAATTATTAAGACATTGTTTAATAGTGTAAATTATAAAAATCAAGATAATTAATTGTATACTATTAATCTTGACTTGATAACGGATTATATTAAGAAGATGTTTGGTTTAAAAATTTTAGAATAGCGGATAAATGTTTTGTATCAAATAACAGCTTCAAGTATATTTTATAAATTTTTTAAATTAGCCACTAATAGTATATTTTTATTAATTATTTTCTCAAAAGTAAATTTTTTTCTCATCACTTGATCGCTTAGACTTTTTTTTTTATTTAGACTATAATAACAATTAATTTATTACCAGTTACATGTATTTTTAAAATATTTTTTTATATCAATGAGTTGATTAAATATTACAAAATAATATATATTAAAGTTTTATAAATAACAATTAAAATAATTATAAGGTTGATTTTTTACGTGATAAGAATAAGTGTTTGTGCCTATGTAATCATATTTTAAATAATTTTTATATATATTATGTAACTTATTAAAAGAATTAACAAATATATATGTATACAGAGAGAGTTAATTCATCATATAAACAACAACTGCTATTAAATTTTCATCAAACATAAATAAAATTTTTTGCTTTCAATTGTTTTAAACTATTGACACCAAATATAAAAATAAAAAAATACTATAATTTAAACATAATTTTAATAAATAATCATAAAAATAATAAACTTAATTATTAGGTAATTAAGTAAAATAAATTAAAGAATTTATATGTTAATTATAATCTATAAAGGAAAATAAACAATATTATGAAGCAAATAAATATAAAAAAGGCCTATATTCGTGAGAGGGGAGCAATGAATATATTAGACTTATATCCACCAACAGTTTTTTTTTAATGCAAGATCACTGTCTACATCTACGAGCACACAGACAGCTCCCGACTCTCTCTCTCTCTCTCTCTTTCTCTGTGTGTTCCGAACGGCGTCGCTCATTGTTCATATGGCGGGGAAGCTGATGCACGCGGTTCAATACGACAGTTATGGCGGAGGAGCAGCTGGTTTAAAGGTCACTCTTACTTATTTTCTCGTTCTACTGCCTTTTAAGATCTGTACTTAAGAAACGGAAAAAAAGTGTGGCTTCAATTAAAGTTTAAATTGCATTTGAAATAGCAAAACTTGCATCAGTCGGAGAAAAGTCCCAAAAAAACAAACTGGTAGTAATGCTGACTAGTTTATTTCATTAATTTATGGATTTTGGTGAGTAGCAATAAATAAATCTACTAAATTTGATCTGAAAGTATTCAAAACGCTTTCAGTGGGTTGGTGAAGTTCATGATATTGATATGTAGTTGTTGATTGTTTCAGCATGCTGAAGTTCCAGTTCCCACTCCAAAGAAAGATGAGGTTTTGCTCAGGTTAGAAGCAACTAGTTTAAATCCAGTTGATTGGAAACTTCAAAAAGGCTTGGGCCGACCTCTGCTTCCTCGTAGATTCCCACATATTCCAGGTAGATGAGTTTTCTTACTAGATCTTATAATTAGAACGCGTCAGGATGCTCTTTTGCTTGTGGTTCTGTTCCTCTCAAAGAATTAGTGGCAGGTTTAATTTTCAATTTGTCTATTGATTCATTTGAAATTGTAATTGAAATTCTGGATGGAACATGTTTTGCATTGGAATGTCGAAATGCAATTAGACAATTATGCATTTGTTTGATCTCCAAGCTGCCGTACAGCTTCCCAACCACATTTGATAACTTTGGCATGTGTCTCTCTGTGAACATTCATATCTTTTATGGCTATTTATAACTTGGTTTGAACAGTTTGCATTTGAAATGGGAGAATTAGAGACTAGAATAATGTAGGCAGTATTATTGATTTTTCTTTGTTGTGGCAAATTGTTGCTCTTTTGCACTTAGCCTTTTTGGCACCACTAACTCGTGGTTTATTGGGCTTGATTCAGGCAGAGTGGCAGTGGGAAAAAGAGCCATATATTTGTGTGGTTGGATGAATGTTATTCTTCAAGAAGTTGTACGAAACCTTACAACCCCTTTAATATATCTTAGAATTGTCTAACAATGATGCGTGCCTTGAAATTGAGTCCAACTATAGGAACATAGCTTTTCTGGTGCCGGTTTCACTTTATGCTTCGTCATTGCAAGCACTGCACCTGAATTTTATTCCTTCACTGAGAGATCAATTTATCTATGTCATTGACATGTGGAGAACTATTGATCAGTCAGGAGTAGACAAGTTTGACCCAGTAAGTTAATTAGAGTGGAAGTGTCAAGAACTTGTGTGTAGGATCGAGTCACATGGCGATTGACTGGAAAGTTGTAACAGATGTCCTTCCCTTTTCCTTGCTCTGGTTCTTGGAATGCCCTGTTTTGATTAATAAACTAAGACTCATCAAGGGGAGACTGAAACCCTAGACCTCGTTAGAGAGAGATCTGAATCTCTTTGGTTTTTGCTAAATCTGATTTGTCATTCTTTATTATTCCAATGTCCTTTAAATAGGACAGTCTTATTGCAATAGGAGATTTCCTAATCAAGAAAATAACCAACTGAATTTAAATAATAAATAAATAAATGAAATCCTAATTAGCCCAGGCCGCTAGCCTTGCCTAAATTAGGTCCGGCCTACAAATGCATCTATAACATTACCCCCCCTCTCAAAGATCAAGCTTGAATTTTGGATAAGCTTGCTGGAAGTGGTCCAAGGCTTCCCAAGTTGCATCAGCAGTAGGCGTACCCTTCCATTGCACCAACAATTCCTGCTGTCCTCCATTGAGACGAGTTTGGAGAACTGATTCAAGAGTACAAACCACTTGCCCATCTGCAATTGGTGGCAGAGTTGGTGAAATAGCTGGAGCTGTTCCCTTAAAAACCTTTAAGAGAGAGACATAGAAAATATTATGAATTCGGCTATTAGCAGGCAATTGTAGCTATGAGCGATGCAGAATTGGAAATGGTCCATAGAACCTTGGAGATAACTTGTGGCTGTTTGAAGACCCAATAGAATTGTAACGTCCGAAAAATTATCGTTTGATGAACAGTAATCCTCGAGCCTGACACAGTGGTGTTCAAGGCACTGAAGGATAACTTATTGTCAGACAGGGATGTTGGTCAATTGAACTTTGACCGACCGAAAAGTGATGAAAAAGAACGAAATAAAAATTTTAGCAGAACCAGTAAATTATTTTGGGCCGAGAACTGATGAATAGTGACATCAGTTGGGGTTATGTCGGGACAACTCCGGGAAGTGCTCGGACGGACCCGAAAATATCATGTTCTGAACCTCAAAAATTCCAATGAGTATGATGGATAAAGAATTTTAATTTTTTTGAGATCGTTTAATATTTTTTCTGAATATTTTATTCTGGTTGGTGAATAGTGTCAAAAAGTATATTATTGAATTTTAACCTGAAATTTTACGTAAGCCTTAGTGACACTAAGCGAGGATTTTTAAAACTGAGTTGAATATTTTTTAGAGGTCCAGAGAATATTTTATAAATTTTCGAAGCTTAAAATGGCATAAAGTGAATAGTA
>CANXYI012179112.1:0-12343 GCA_948208565.1 Hura crepitans | reverse complement strand
CTACATTTTGTGTGTATTTCTGCTAATTGTTTGTATTACTACCTATTTCTTGTTAGATTGTATTTTAGGCATCTCAAAATGTAATTTTATTTTTATTTATTTATTCAGTTTGATTGTATTTTAGGTAATTGCTTTGTATTTTATTTTTATTGTTGAATTATTTCCTTGTATATTCCGTGAATGCTGTAATAATTAGAAAAATAATTTTTCATGCGATCGAAAAAGTAACCAAAATATTTTTATTTAATTAATCGGTATTTTATTAATAAAATGGATTTTGATTTTTCTTAATAAAAGTCGCAATAAAATTATTTTCTAAAAATTAACATGTGAGAACCAAAGGTCTCAAATTAAATCTATCATCAGATTTTATGCATGATACTTTTAATTTCAATCCCAAAATATTTCACGAACGCCAAATTAGGTAGAAAAATTATTTTACATGTTAAAAAGAAATAATAATCAAAATCATATTTTTACCCAATAAATTGGTGTTTTGCTAATAAAATAAATTCTGATTCTTTCTTAATAAAATTTGCAACAATAACATTTATTTTCCAAATTGACATTTGAGAACCAAAGTTCTCAAGCCATTCTTCCAAATAAAAGTCACCGTAATAAAATTCATTTTTTCCAAATTAGCATATAAGAACCAAAGTTCTCAAACCAATCATCCAATTTTAAGAAAAGGTCACTACAATAAAATCCAATTTCTAAAATTGGCATTCAAGAACCAAAGTTCTCAAAATAATCAATTGCTCGATTTCATGTATGATATTTTGATTCTGCACATTTATTTATTTTTCTGTAAATATATTCTGTAACTTCTTCTATGTGAAGGTGTAATTTACTTTAATTGCAAAACATCGCTTGAGAAAATGAATAGTATCATAAATTCAAACCGAATTTCCTATTAATTTGAGGTATAAATAAAAGTAGCGTTCCGAACCGCTCTGGTTTTGGCCCTACAAGGTATTTCCCGACTCGGTCGGGTGGCGACTCTTATCTTGTGGTGCCCAACTCGCTCCGTCTAGGCTAATCAAAAAGGAGTGGTCCTAAATTTCTTTAGCTTCCTTCTCGTCTTTCGAGACTTGAGGAGTGAGGTTTAAGTCGAGTCTTAGGCTGCTTCAGTTTGATCGGTCCCAGGACAAAATAAGGGACACAAACAAACCTCTTCATTGCTACACCAACATTGATACATATGTGTGTAGTGGCCCTTTTCAGACCTCCCTATTGTTGCACCAGCATAAAAAGAGACACTGAAGTGTCCTAGTAGCTACTAAACTCTCTAATTGACCAATTAACCTATCCAGTAGGTTGTCTAACTCATATTGGCTATTCTTATTTTTCACTACTTTGCTCTTTTCTATTCATTTTCAAGCCATTTAGATAACAAAAGAAATTAAACCATGTTCATCATACACTTTAGTATCACATTTCATTCACAAGGCCATATAAGTAAAGCTTTTAAAAATTATCTTTACAACATGTTTTTTCTCCTAATCATTTTTAAGCATATCCATATTCAAGTTCATCTCATGCCATTTTACTTGTAACCATTCATTTTCCTTATATTTTGTTACTTATATCTTATGATATAAGATTTCCTTAAGTTCCCGATATGTGTAGATAGATACACACACACACACACACACACACACACACATATATATATATGTAAAACTTATATTTTTATGTGTCTTTTTCTCAAAGAGTTAAACCTATTTCAATTAGTTTCATAATTATTTCCAAATATCTTTAACTTTTTTATTTTATTTTCTCTTATTTATGTATGGATTTTCTAAACATTTATTTATAATGTACATTTTACATTAACTCATGTAATTATCATTTTAGCATATTTTATATTCACCCAAAATCATTTTAAATATTAAATTACTCTTTATAATAATATTATCTATAGTTCAACTAACTATTCCATATTTATCATATAAATTCATGTACAAATATAGTTCTTATCACATGCACTTATTTATTATTTATTTAATTATGTAATTAATTCTTACTCTTAGTGGCACATGTATATTTCTTCGTATTTAACTTATTACCTCCTTTAAGTATGTACAAATGTTTTGGATTTTCTTATTTTATTTTCTTTAATTTAATTTAATAATTTCCCAAGTATTCCTATGTTATTTATAATTAGACTTGCTTTAATCCAATTAACTAATTTCATAGTAATTGTATATTTCCATATATTTCTATTTATTGTCATATATAAATTTTACTTCTTATTATATATGTGTTACATTATTTCCTTATTAATTCCTTATTCTCAATGATATACTTATGTTCTTTTATGTACCACATATTATTTTACTTGGTTTCATTATATACACATATACATCTTTATGAATCTTATATAGCTTCAATAATTATTCTATCAAAATATAACTTTATACCTATGTATTTTATCATATCATATATTCAAATAGTTCCTTAAATTTAGGTTCACCTATTGTAACATAAAATTCCTTTTCTTCTTATTCTATAAATATTATCTATGATCACCAATATACCCTAATCTTTCATAATCTATGTCTTCCTTGCTCTTCCTAGTATTCAGCCATATAAGCAAGCGTGCATATACATACTTATTTTTTATGCAATTTCCTATTTATATCTATATCTATGTATAATACATAACACTATCTAATCACATCATAAAAGTATTTCATTACTGCACATATATCATTTTCAACTAAACTTGATTTTTACCTAAAAGTATTTCAATTTTCTATATTTACAGTTCTTTCCATGTCATATTATTTATCAACCACTATTTTATCTGTTTATTTCATTTGATTAGTATTTACTTAGTACTTTCCTCATTCTATGTAAGTTTCAACCTTACTAGTATTTAAGGTTTAAAAAAATTATTTTCAAGGCTTTAATCTATCTACGGCAAGTAGAATAATCCTAGTTGCACTTCTAATCCATCAATTTATCTAAATAGCCCATGTTGTAAGAATTCATAACTCCACATAAAACTTTCTCATAACACTTTCATATGTAAAAGTCCACAGGATTAGAATACAAATACCTTATTAGTTTAAATTCACTTAACCTTTATCCTCACTTTCATCATTCCACCATCCATCCTTCAATTTTCATCAACTCTATAACCATATTCCTCATAAAAACTCTATAAAAAAATAACATTAACTACATAATTTCATCATATACATATAAACTATCACCTAAATACTTTAATTAATTCTCCCAATTTACTTGGTTTGGGAACCACTTACCCATATGAGAATGACCTCAAACACTTATCTATGACCTCTTTCCTTCCTCCAATCCTTTGCTTATTCCATGAAATTTTAGGAAGCTAGTATAATAGAGTAGATGAGACTACCTCTTAATTATATTATTTGATGATTATTGTGTAAAATAAGGTGTAGAAATGGTAAGGAAACTAGGGATAGAATTCAGCCTTAGAGGCGAGGGGAGAGGAGAGGGAGATATGGGCTGAAATAAATGAATATTTTATTATTATTCACATATTTATATGAGGAATGGCCAGTTAGGATTAAAAAGGAAGGAATACACATGGATGGTGAGATTTAATCCAAGTATAATTTCCTTTAAAATATCTTTTAATCAATTTCTACATCATTTAATCCATATTGCACTAGGATGGCCAATATCTTTCATGCTATTATTTAATCCAATGGCCACATTTGCTCTCTACACCAAAATTCCATCATAGTATTTCATAAATATTCATTTTCTTATATTTATTTCCCCAAATTTGTTATAATAGCTCCCATATTGTAAAAATTCAGATCACATGATTTCATATTCTCCATATTATTTTAGTATCAAAATGTGCCAATTTTAAATTTTTTTAGCACATTTTCTGAATTTTTGATTCAGTCATGAATGGTTTACTATTCACCGTTGACCATAATCTAGATTTCATTTTTAATTTTTAGCCTTTTATATGATCTCAAATTCTCCTTAAATTGCACCATAATTCATCGAATAATTTATACTACCTCTTAGTATGGTCAACTCAAATTGGGTCCGGGATGCACTATTCACAGCTCGGTGTCAGTATTCACCAAGACCATTTTTTGAACCTTATTATTTTCACCTTTTCATGTTCCTTTCATACCATAATCACATTTTTCACCCTTTTTAAATGTGTTTCACTCATTGTTAGGTCTCTAATTACATGCTTCCACTTTTGCCTCTGGTCATCTTAAGTATTAACTATTTTATTCTTCAGTCATTCTTCGCTCCGTTATTCACACCAACTAATTCTACTTGATCCATACATTTATTTTATTTCCCACTTTTTCATTTAGTTTCAATCTTATGACAATTAAGATCTAAACATTCTTTTTATTTTTACTTTTTCCCATTAATTTATCTTTAAAAAATGTTTCACGAAAAAACATTACTTGTTTTCCTTTTATTTTATCAACTTCTTTTTATGTTTTTTGTTTAAAAAATGTCACTTTCTTTTTCTTCATAAACCCTTTTCAAAATTTCAAATTCTTCTACTGTTTTGTCAAAATCACTTTTTAAATATGCATACTTTTTCTTGATTTCATTATACTTTTCATGTAGTTTGTTAAAACATGCAACTATGTTACCAAGATCAACATTATTAGAATTAGAACTATTGACCTCAATGTCATCTTGTTCTAAATCATTTACTTTAATAGTGTGATTTTAAACTTTTTCTTCCTAAATGGCCATCAATCTAGCATATTCTACATTTTTGTCAGATTCTTTAGAACTTTTAGTTGATTTGTTATTGTCACTTCAAGTTGCTACCATTGCCTTCTTTTTGACTTCTTACTTTTCTTCTTTTGATTATGAGATTTTGTTTTTATATGCCTTGGTTTGTTGCAACCATAACAAATGACTTCATAGAGATTTTGTTGATACTGATTAGCTTTATGGCATTGATGTTTATGAAAAGACTTTTTATGATTCAATTTGTAATATTTTTTTTAAACCTTATAGCCATCTCATCATCAAAGGTAATATCGCTAAAATCTATTTTGAAAGCAATTCCTCTCTTTTTATCATCAATTTTTTTCGTGTCTTTCATCCCCTTCTTATTATTTAACAATAAGCTTATAGGTAATAAAAGAGCCTAGAACTTAATCATATTTCTATTTTGATATATTAGTATTAAGCCAAATTGCCATTTTAGGTCACCATTTTGAATTTAAAGCTCTAATCAATTTCCTGATTTTAGCTTCTTCAATGATATGCTAACCAAACCCTTTAAGCACTTATGATCTTAATGAAATAATCTCTCATTTCAGCAATAGTTTTATTAGGTTTCATTTTCAAATTCTCAATTCACTCACATGAATATGTAAGCTAGAACTTTTTACTTGTACTGTACCTTTATAGGTAGTTACAAGTTTGTCCCTAATATCTTTTGTTGTATAGTAATTTGAAACTCTATTGAATTCATTTACATCAAGAGTACAATAAATCATATTCATGGCTTTAACATTCCATTGGAGTTGACTCAATTCCAATTCAAAATAGTCAGTGATACTTTTTTCAATTTCAATACCATTTTTTACTTATGTGGGTCATGTATAACCCATAACTATAAACATTCAACCTAGCATATCAGGTTGTTGAATAAAACATGTCATTTGGCATTTTCAGAAAGAGAACTGTTGTCCCCAGAATAGGGAATGCTTGGTGTAAGATTTTCCATCTTCAAAGAATAGACTGTGAGTTATGATAGTAGCTGAGATTGAAGCCATATTCTTTGATCTCTTAAGGGGTTTATGCCTTACTATAAGAGACTTGCTTTAATACCAAATGTAGGCCTCAAATACTCAAGAGGAGGGTGAATTGAGTATTTAAAAAAATGGCTTTTTCTTTTGTGATGTAATTTTTTTTATTGATTAATCTCACTTTCTTTGGATCAAAATAAAATGAATTTTTAATTAAGGCTTTTAGTCAAAATCTTTTTAGAATAAAATAAGAATCAGTATCCGAGAATGCTTATAAATGCAGAGTTCTCTTGTGAACACTTTTGTTAAACAACTTGGGAAGAATAAAAAGTGTTTAAAATTGATATGATATTTTTAAAAGTAGCATAAATCAAGAATTGAGCAAAATAAGATGACACAAAGATTCTTATAGTGGTTCAGCTATCCCAAGCCTACATCCACTCCTTAAGCAAATACACTTGAGAATTCTACTATTCCACTCAACTCTTTTTTACTTAAGCAAGAGTTAAAGACCTTTACAAACCTAGCTCAAGATAAACCCACAATTAGCCCTGTGCAAAATCGAAACCAAAACTGAAAATCGAACCGAAATTTTGACATTTCGATCCATTTGGTTCAGTTTTTTCGGTTCGATTATGTAAAGTAACTTTGGTTCAATCGGTTCGGTTCTTGAAGAGAAAAAATTGAAAGAATCGAACCGATCAAACTTATTAAAATGACATCATTTTGATATAAAATGGCATTGTTTTTGAGGTTTTATATATATAAAATAAAAAAAATATATAAAATTTCGATTAATTCGGTTCTTTCGGTTTGATTCTATAAAAAAAATCAATTTTTTCGATTCGGTTCTCATAAAATTTCGGTTCGATTCTAAAAATTTTAGAAATTTGATTTTTGATTCTTTCGGTTCGGTTCGGTTCTGAACCGAATCAACCAATTGCACAGGCCTACCTATAATCTTTTTCAAGATAAAAGATGTGCAAAAACTTTGTAGAGTTAATCCCAAACTCTAGGGACATGGTTTTACAAAAGTCTTTTACAACAAAAAAACTCTCAACAAATTACAACATAAAGCTATAGTCACAGGTGAGGAAAATGTGAGCAGATGAAGTGTAAGATATGGGAAATTTAGCTTTTAGAACATATTAAAGCTTTCTCTTAAGAGATATGATTGATTTCCAACTTCTCTAACCTTTAAAGAATGCAAGAATGTTTCCTACCATTATGCTATTAAACTAGCCGTTATATTAACATAGATTTCAATATAGCTATTATTTTATCTTTTTTTAAAGCTATCAGTTATTTAATATGTTATCAAGATAGATCATGTTTAGTCACAAGTATAGAATAGTTTCTATTCTATGTTCAGATAATCTATTCCAGTTGACAGTTTTAAATAGTCAGAATATGGTTTAATGCTTAGTGTGTATATGTCTTATCTAGATTTTACATAAGTATTCTATAATTATGATATAGATCATCAATCTTGAAAATGCTAAGCTTTTAATCTATTTTCCTTTTATCTCTTTGCTTTGAGTGGAGCAACTCTACACGATAAAAACTTAAAGTAGAATAGTTCATTAGAAAATTGATTTAGGTTTTATTATCATCAAAATTTTGAGTTGTAACCATTAAGCCAATAGAATCTGTAATGCTCGCAAATCTCAATTTCATAAATAGTACCTCCGAGGCATGAATAGTATCCCCCGAGACACCGGGACACCTTATGATGGGCAGAAGAGAAAGTGCTAGTCATAAAACTTTGATGGGCCATAAAATGATGAAAATGAAATAATTAAAACTTTTGGCAGAACTAATAAATCATTTTAATTTTAGGGCAAAAACTAGTGAATAGTGACTTTAGTTGACATTGTGCCGGGAATGGTCCCAGATAGACCTGAAAATAGCATACCCTTAAGGTAAAAAATTCCATTGAGTCTATTGGTTTTAATATTCTAAGGTCATTTGATATTTATTCAAAATTTCTTAATTACGCGAGTGAATAATAACCTAGTTACTTTTGGAGTTTTGATACAAGATTTTACGGGGCCCTTAATGGGCACTATTGAGAATTTTTGGCACTAAAACCATGATTTTTGGAGGTCTTGAGAAATTATTTTTAATTTCTAAATTTTAAAAGAAAATTGGATTAAACGGATTGTCAGATCAACATATGGCATAATCCAGGCTATCCACCCATCTAATATAAAAGGGTAGACACATGTAGGGTTGCCATATGTGCCAAGAGACCTCATCTCCTCCTCCCACCCCTAAAATTTGATGCCATCCCCCTTTTCTCTCTCCTCCCATTTTTCTTCTTTATCTCTCTCAAATCAAGCCTAAACTTAGCAAATTTTATATGGATTTTTACCTTCATAGCCTCCTAATTTCATTCTAGCTAACAAAATTCAGAAACAAAGGCTAAAAAGCGAGATATTAAAACTTGGTGGATAGTGTCAAATTTGTGTGTAAGTGTCTTTTTCCCACTTTTTTATTTTTTTTAGGTAGTCCTAAGTGAGCCTAGCTTAACCATGTAACTAACTTTCAATTTGGAGTTATGTAGAATTTTTTAGAATTTTCTAAACCCTAAAATGCATATGTTTATAGGAAAAGAGGAAAGGCTTGGAAAGCAAGAGCAACCAAGGACTTAAAGTGGTGAAAAAAGGTGTTTTGACACCTTAGGTATGTAAATTTAATGTAGTATGTGTGTGTTGTCATGTGTGTGCATGAATGTGTGTGTAAAAGTGTGTATGGAAGTGTAAGTGTATATGTATGTGTGCATGTTAATGCATAATGCTTATGTAAGTATGTTAATGTGATTATGAGAAACCTATGTGTGTGATTAATGTGTGAGAAATACATATGTATATGTGAGAAATACATATATATGTGTGTGCTTGAGGTGTGGATGAATGGTGTGCATCGAGGGAATGTCAGTGTGCAAGTGTGAATTGATGGCATATTTAGGTTAAAAAGTGAGCATGAAAAGTGTTTATGAAGTGAACATTATAAAGGAAAATAATGGTAAGCAATAATGCATAATATGACCTAAGTTATGGCAATGTATAAAGGCATGCCCATGTGTGTGGAAGTGATGACTAATGGTACCTAAAGCAATGCATAAAGTGGTTAAGTGCATGAAAGTGAATTGGTAAAATAATACAAGTAAATAAGATATTGAGTAATTGATTCTGGTAATGTTGGTAATGGTGATAATATCGGGAGTTGATGCAATTGTGTTAGATCATATGAGAATAGTGATTTGAGAATTAAGGTCATAAAAATGACCAAAAGAATAGTGAGATACAAGTAAAAAGGACATTGTAATTGTTGGCCATGTAACAATGAAAATGTGCGCGTAATTGTGATAATAATAAGCAATGTTATAAGCTATAACAAAGGACCTATAACTGTGTCAATAAAATTGGTAATTAGAAGTTGACCCATATTATTTAGACACCTACTAAATGGGCTGACTGATCGATTAGGGAATTAGCAACTGCTAGGGGTTTTAGTCCTCCTGGGCCATTGCCTATATGATTGAGATGGCAGGTGTAGCTACCAAGGTTCTGATAGAGAGCCATGCATACCCGGGTATTAAGAAGTCCATGGAGACTAATCCCTACTTGCCCACTTTATTATGGATTTAGGAGGTCCCACGGGGCTGATCCTTACTATCTACTTGAGATGATCTTATGATTGGTTTATCGACCGTAAGCCTAAGTTCTATGAACAGTACCTCTACGGCCTGATTGGTGTTCCCTGCAGGTCAGGGCACCTCCACGAGGCCAAAAAATAGGCACATTGGTCATAAAATTTTGACAGGCTTGAAAATGGATAAAACAAAAGAATTTAAAAATTTAGCAAAATCAATAAATCATTTCGGATCAAGAACTAGTGAATGGGGAGATAAAATGAGGTTGTGCCGGGACAACCTCAGGATGTGCCCAGATGGACCCAAAAATACCATACCTTGAACCTCAAAAATTCCAATTAACATGATGGAGAAGGAATTTTAATTTTCTGAGGTTGTTTGGCATTTTTTCTGAATATTTTATTCTAACGGGTAAATAATGCCTAAAAGTTAATAGTGGAATTTTGACTTCAAATTTTACGTGGGCCTTAATGACACTAATTAAGGATTTTTAAAACTAAAATGAGTATTTTTGGAGGTCTAGAGAAATTTTTATGAATTTCTGAAGTTTAAAAAGAAATCAGGAGAAAACGGACTGTTAGATCACGTCACGATCTGAGCCATCCACCTACCCCTATATAAAGGCCCACATGTGTGAGAGGGTCACATGTATGAACCATCATCTTCCTCCCCCATTTTCTTCCTTTGGTCGATGCCATGCCCAAGGAAATTCTCCACTATTTTCTTTTTCTCTCTCCTCCCATACACCACCAAAAATCACAAAAAAACATATGGATTAGGCCCTTCATGACCTCTAAAGTCTAATCCAAGTGAGAGAATTGAGAGATTTGCAACCTTAGTGAATAGTGACCAATCTTGGTGTAAGTGATTTTATTTCATTTTTTATTTTTGTTTTAGGTAGCTTAGAGTGTTTTAAGAAGTTCCATGGTTTTAGATTTCCATTTGGAGTTATGTAGGATTTTTGAGGAATTTTTCTAAGTCAAATTTGCGTATGTTTAAGGCAAAAGGAAACCTTTGAAGGAGAACCTCAAGTTAGGCATCAAAGTGGTGGAAAAAAGGGTGTTTTCACACCCTAGGTATATGGAATAGGTTCAATTCATGTGTGTCATGTGTTTTGGCATGATTTGGTATGTGTTCATGTGTATGGAATTGCAAGTTCATGGTGTTATGCATGGCTTTGATGTAAATTAATGATATGATTATGTTAATGGTGTCAAAATAACATGGTATGCGTGATTTTAAGGAGAAGAAACTAGGTGTATGTGTGTGCATGATGTGTGGCCGAATGGTGCACTTGATTGGCATAATAGGTGTGGTTATGCATATGGTATGTTAGGCATGTAAATATTGTGTATAGATAGTGCTAGGGACATGACTAATAATACTAAGTTATATGGCATGTAAACTTGGCAAATAATGACCTAAATGAGCTTGTAATGTGCACATAAAATATGACTAATAATATAATGTCTATATATATGCCATTGGTAGCATGTTCATGAAAGATGTTTCATGGAAAGATTATGGAAAGAAAAGATGTAAGAATGAGGGGTTTTAGATCGATATGTTTAGTGCTATGAAAGGCACAAGTTTGAGAATTTACCAAATGAATAGTAACATACCTATAAAATGACCAAATGAATAATGATTTTGCGGCAAAAAGTTAAAAATGTGAACTTATGTGAAATGTTGTGTGTAATGTAATTCCTTGGCATGGTTGACATGAAACATAGTAAAAATGATGGTAGATGTCATAATTAACTAAGGAATAGTGATTTGTCCCATCAATTAGACACCCACTAGATGGATTGACAGGTCAACTAGGGAATTAGCAATTGCTAGGCAGTTTGGTCCTTCTGGGACTACTGTTGTCTGTTGGATGTGGCGGGTGCAACCATCAAGGTTTTGAGATGAACCCTACACACTCGAGTATTGGAAGGTCCACTCAGGTTGATCCCTGCTACCCATTGAATGTCTATGGATATTAGGAGGTCCCATAGGGCTGATCCCTACTATCCACCTGTGATGCTTTGGAGATGTGACTTAAGGTATTGAGAGGTCCCATGGGGCTGATCCCTACTATCCCACTTATAGGTATTAAGAGGTCTACGGATTGATCCCTGCTATCTGCCATTCTAGTATTAGGAGGTTTATAGACTGATTGCTACTGTCGAGTGAGGTACGTGCAGCTACTAAGGTCTAAAATGTGGGCCACTGCACAGGATAAATCCCGCTATTCGATGTCTTAAAGTGTCGTCTATCTGTTATGAGCCTAAACTATATTGAACATAACCATGATCATAATATATGAAATTTGACTTCATAATAGGAATAGAAATGACTGAATAGGATAAATGGCATCTAGTCCGATATCTTGCATGACCATGTTGAACAATACTTATGCATGTGTATACATGATTCATATGTGTGTTTGCATGTGTGGCATACTTTATTGTATCTATTCCATCACTGAGTTTATACTCAGCGTGTCGGTATTTCGATGCATAAGCTATAGATGAGATAGCTATCCAACTTCAGCAGGAGCCAGCGTAGCTAACCCAGAGTCTTTTTGGTATTCATTTTGATACTCTTTTGGTTTTAGTAGTCAGTCACTTATGTATAGTAGATGTACAGCCAGTAGTACATGTATAGTATAAAAACTGAGATATGTGAATTATATGGCTGTAGAATCTGACTTTGGATGAACATATGCATATGCTTTTGTTTGTTTGTCTGTGGGTCTGAGACCCTGTGCGCTTCGGTGTGATAATGATGATGTTTTGGGGACCAAAAGGTTATAGGAGTGCTTTCTTGTAGAAAAAAATTTTTGATTTTTCACCCGGGTAGCCGTTATGCTATCTAATTTTTTATAAATGGATAACAAACATAATCTGGGCTTTTATCAAACTAACATAGGTAGCAATAAAAGGCTATACAGTAG
>CANXYI012179091.1:0-10695 GCA_948208565.1 Hura crepitans | reverse complement strand
ATATATATAACACAACCTATCCAGTAGAGGTTGCCTTGCCCATACCACCTTCCCATTTTCTTAAAGGAAAGAAGGCAGCTTTTTGAATGGAATATTATATACTATAGAATAATGGCTGTGACACAAACAACTTCAGGCTTTTCTAAATTTCTTCACATCCATCAAATCATACACTTCGAGCTCTATTTTTTTATTCTCTACCCAAAAAATAAATAATTAAATTAAGTATTGATTAAGCTCTAAATATTTATATTTATCTTTTATAAAGCTCCAATTAGAGCCACGATCTCCTCCTAATCTTTAGTTAAATACTTAGTGCTTCAAATAGTTTTACTCTATTTACAAGTGACTAAAGCCATCCGTCTTTTTCTTTCTTTCTTTCTCTCTTTGAAAAAAAAAAGCTCTTTTGTTGACTGAAATGCTTAATTGAGTTATGACACCTTAACCTCTTTTCTATTCATTAGTACTCAAAAAAAAAAAAGGAATATTTTACCTAATAAAGCTAATGACAGTTGTTTTAGCTTTGCTTTTATGTTAAATTAAACTAAAATAATTAAGGAAAAAAATGGTAAGCAGCTGGAAGGATGGATGAGGATCATACATTATTAACATCAATAATTTAATGTTGGTTTAAGCAAACTTACAAATTATTGGATAATGAAAATCCACGTAATTAGGAGCTGTTTAAGTGTGTATCCTACGCCATCATTGGATTCTTGTCGTTAACCTTTCATTGGTTTTGCTTAATTGATTAAGTGTTAGAAGATATTACTATATATTGTGATAAGCAATTATCTTCTTTGGCTCAGTCCCACATGACAAAGTTGTAATATGGAAGATTATGCTATATTATTGTTATTGGTGAGTAGGTAGATCAACGATCAATCAACCAAAAAGAGTTGTCTATGCAAATCTCTTTTTTCTCAAGGTCTTTAATTATTAAGATATATTATTTCACTATATTATATTGAATTCACGAGGACCCTAATTCCTTATTTTATGTAAAAGATTTAATTAATTTTTAGTTAAATTAACATTTCTAAAACAGCGCAGGTTTTCTTATTCCCTGCACATGAATTTTTCTTCTTTCTTTTTTTAATAATAAAAAAGAATGGTTGGAATTTGGTGAGAGCAAATTGAACTGAAATACAAAAAAAAATTGATATTTATTTCAATTTATTTAGTTTAATTTATTCGATTTTCTATTTATTTGATTCGTTCAAAAAAATTCGACCTATTTAGTTCAATTCTGCTATTAGATTATGAAAATCGAAATAACCGAACTTTTAAGATAATATCATTTTGACATTTTTATATATAAAAAGTTTGATTTATTTAGTTTATTCAGTTTATTTTTTTTCAATTCAACTATTTCGATTCGATTATTTAAATCTAATTCAATTATCTTTTAAAAAGAGTTCAATCTATTCAATTTAATCGATTTTTTAGCCGGCCACCGAATTCTCACCTCTAATTGGAACAAAGCCCAAGCAAAAGTGGGTATTTTTCACATTAGGGGAATTATTAAATTGATAAATACTTTTTTAAGGATGGGTATATTTTGTACATCAAATTGATAGCTAAAGTTATGTAAACTATTTTTCTCATCTGGCGTTATATGATTAATTAATAAATAGTCAATTAATAAAGTATGTTGAGGTGTACACGAAGCATTTTGTTTTTTTTTTACCTAATTAACAGTATCATTCGCCTGATTTTTCAGACAATCTAATTGTATATGCAAAATTCAACAATACTAAATGCCAAAAGGAGATATTGTTTTTACAAATACTAATGATATCAATCCATGCAACTCTCAGAAACGTGAAGACTAATCAAAGAGTTAAACAAATTAAATGCCATTAAAAGATCAAAACAGAGTATATATTACAAAACCAGAAAATCCCTCCTTTTTCTTTTCTCCTCCCTACCTTTGCTTCTGCTGGGTGACATGACAGCAACAGCTCATTCAAATGATGATTGAAGATGATGATTTGACGGGAAAAAGGCAGGCACCAATAATAGACATCTAAACTGTGGACAAAATTCAAATTACAGATCATTAATTCATAATCAACCTCCAACAAAAACAAATTAAATATCTCCATCCCATAATATACAGAATTACAGTCATTAATTCACTAAAAAGAAAAGAATCTAAGCTACACAAAAGGCAGTAAAGTAAAGTATAGTAAATAAACTATATATTACTATACTAAAATGCATAGGGAAGTGGCGAAGAAGAGAACAGTTAGACTATACTTGTATTGAGTGACAAGTGATTAGAGTAGGGGTACCTGACTAGTTTCCTGACTGTGAGTAGTGAGTTGGATATGTCCAATCCTAACTTTATTATTATATTTTTTTTCAATCTCGAATTGTAAAAAGAAAAACGACACCGTTTTAATGGGAGGACCCCCACGCACACATGCAGAGAGAAAGTGAGGAACTGAGAAACTCTCTTGAAATAGAGAGCGCGAGAGTATCGGGGGGTGATAGTAGGGAAGGTGGGGTGGGGAAGTGGGTCTTAAAAGTTAAAGGGCATTGGCGTGTGTCTGTTGTCTTGTTTGTGTGGTATTTACAATGGGAATGGTGGACATAGCCGCCAGCTATACCTCGTTGCAGGGGCAAAGGCCAATTCTTTTATGGGCCTGTGTGGTTAGAGCACACGTGGTTTTTCCTGCAAATGGTCATCAGTCATCACTCACAGTGGAGTTTTTGATCACTTCTTTCTTTTGCAGAGGAAAACTTTTCACTGTTTACCGTTGAATTTTCGTACTCTTTACTCTTATACGGATTCTTCTCACACTTACTCGCTTAACTCTTCTTTATTGCCCACCAGTGCATTCCATGAGGTCACTCCCTCTTTTTTTTTTTTTTTAATCGAGGACCTGATTGTTAAATAAAATATATTTAATATACTTAATGTACCAAATCACAAACTTGACATTTAAGTAGATTAATTGTATAAAGTAAGTTTGTTAATTATATACAAAAAAGGAGTTAATAATTATTTTCTTCTAAATTATATCTGCCATTTCGTTGGGGCAAAGGGATGGACAAATGTCAAGAAATGAATGGGGCAAAGGAAAAAAAAAAGGTTAATCGCACAATCAAAATAATGATACAGTCAGGTGTTTAATTAATTTAGGTAAGCATGTGAATCTTTGGCCTAATTTTCTTTATTCTTATTTTGATTCATATATAAAATTAAAAAAATAAAACTATTCGTTATTAACTATATCTATAGAAAAACATGGACAGAAAATATAATTTTTTTTAATCGTCGTGTACCAAATGCATTCAATAAGGACTATTTGATGAATAATAAAAAATATCATATTTGGATCAAACTGTTTTTATTCAGTAATATGCAGTATGTATATTGCATAGGAAAGAAACATAAATTTAATCTAATAAAGAAATTTCCATTTCTTTGTGTTGGTTTGTCCCTTGGACGCATTTAATAAGCACATGAGAGGGGTCGCAAGTATAAAGTTGCTCGAAAGATTGCTGGCTCGTATACGTCTGGACAATGGCCTTCTCTCATACAAGCATTTAATTAATTTGATTAATTTCCTGCGTACGCCGTACTGGTTGGACCTAACGGGAACTGTTCTAAATTGTACGTAATTGCACAATTTTCGTATCAACCAATACCAATGAAAGATAACCGAGTAAATAATTAATTCTCTTCGTGCAAAAATTTCAACAATTGAATATCTGTTTTATTTTGCCATGGCTCGTTTAAATATTCTCAATTATTAGTACTCAGAGTTGAGTAGACTTCTAAAATTCCCAGTCAATTTTACAAATTTGAATCGTGTAACACTTAGATTTGACATGAAGTTTTGATAGATTGTCATCAATTTGATGTTTTTGTTAATTTTTCACACCAATATATTTACTAATCCAACGTCAAACAAGAGCTACATTATGCATTAGTTTGTTAATGTTAAAAGAAATATTTTTTAATTAGATTCGCAGTAGATCCATGTAATTATTAAATATTACATGTAAAAAAAAATTTACGTATAATATACTATAAATTTGATTAAAGGAAATCCGTCCGGAACATCATATTTTAATACTATAAATAGCCGTCGATTAGGTAAGTGGCAAATCCCATGGTCAAGGGCCATTAGCAAAGAACAATGAAGCTACAATTAGGACCTCAATGGCTAATAATAAAGTAATAAATAAATGCGTGAAGAGACCTCATCTCTGTAGATAGTAAAAGAATAGAATGTCAAGTGCAAAGTCCAAAAAAGAGCTAAAAAATTAGAGTGAAATTATAGAAAATCCGTGAAAGAAAAGGCAATAATAATAATAATAATAAAAGAAGAGAGAAAAGAAAAAAAAAAAAAAGAAAAATCTACAATCCTAGTTGCCTTATCTTTTGGCCTTGTTTGCCTTTATAATTTTCAAATATTTCTTTTTCTATCAACAAAGAAAGTCTTGTCACCCACCAAAGAAACGCAGCCCTCTGCCGGTTCCGGCCTAGCTACACTCTTATCTCAATCTTCTCCTCTACACACCACCATGTGAAGATCCTTCTTCTCCATGCCTTTTCCTCTTAAATTTTGAATTTGTTCTTCCCTTCACTTTTAATATGCCAAACTCTTGGTGCAACTTCACTTCAAGAACTTCCTAACACACTTCAACAAAATATTCACTCCCAATTCTACTAAGTCATGACCTCTTCGCTCGTATAATCAAAATTAAAACAAAAATTTCATGGGTTTCATTCGGCTTTAGATGTCTTGAAGTTGAAACTTCTCTAGGGTTTCTGCTCATTTCTAGTGGTTTAGCTTTAGGGTTTTTGGATTTGCTTCATTTCTTTGTTTGTTCATTTAGAGTTAGGTGTTGAGAGATGGAGGATTATAATCAAATGAGTGGGAACACAACTCCAAGAGGAAATTTCTTGTACACATCATCAGTTCTTGCAGCTAATTCATCCCCATATGGGAGAAGAAGTGCTAGTGGGTCTAACGTGAGCAGTCAGATGCCTTTAAGTCCTTTCCATCTTCAATCAAGTGGGTGCTTTCAATCTGAAACACATCCTGTAGTGAAGACAGAAGCTAGCACTTCTCATCATCACCATGCTCAAAAATTTCATTACCCTTTGTTGAGAGATCACCAGGGACTTCACAATCAGCAACAAGGAAATGAAAGCCCCAGCGATGTTGAAGCTATTAAAGCCAAAATCATAGCCCACCCTCAGTACTCTACCCTTTTAGAAGCTTACTTGGATTGCCAAAAGGTAAACAAATTTAACACAAGAACGAGACGAAAGTCAATTATAAAAAGATCAAATCGTTTAAGTTTTTTTTCATTTTAGTTAACCTTTGTTTCTTTCTTACGAATAATTTCTAGGTAGGAGCTCCACCTGAAATAGTAGCTCGCCTTGCAGCTGCTCGTCAAGAATTTGAATCAAAACAACGATCTTCAGTCAGTTCAAGAGAGAATTCGGAAGACCCAGAACTAGATCAGTTCATGGTGATTATATGTTGGAGTCATTAATTTATTTTTTTCGGGAACCCAGTGCATTTGGTTTCAAATTGATTATTCATTTTTATCAAGTATGTGTGGATCGATACGCAGGAGGCGTACTGCGACATGTTGATGAAGTATCGGGAGGAACTCACAAGACCAATTCAAGAAGCCATGGATTTCATGCGAAGAATCGAAACTCAGCTCAATATGATCTGCAATGGGCCTCTGCGGATCTTCAACTCTGGTACTTCTTTTAATTAATTTTCTCAGCTTAAAAGAATTGAGCCACATAATTGATTGAGCGAGAGGGAATTTCATTTTATTGGCCTTAACTTTGCCTTGTCTAGTATGAAAAGAGGCAGAAGAATCCAATAAGTTCAGGTTTTTTTTTTATGTGCAGAGATGGGTGGGTTTAATTTTGACCTGACTGGGTACAGTGCAGAAACTGGTAGTCAGTCCAATTGTCCATTACTGAATCTCCATAATTTCCATTCATTGGTCATTAATTCTCATCCGCACCTTAACATTACTTTGACCGGCAATAAGATTAGTACCCAACACTCACAAGTCATAGATTAGCAAACCCTAATCACGAGTCTAAAGGTGTATTAAACGATAATTTTTCTGAAAAATTTTATGTAATCTTCCCCAAATCTTGTATGAAAAAGAACAGACTTTCCAACTTATATGCCGTAACCAATCATTATACTAGACGTTCATCCTGTCTGCAATGAGACAAAATCATTGTTATTAGGGTTTTTCTTACTAAAATCAATGTACTTTGGAATAAATCTTGTTGATTCTGTAGGTTTATGGGATATACTATACATATACATACCTCGAGATGGATGGCATTTAATTATTATTATATATTTTTATTATTTTCATTTTCCCAAGTTGTTCTCTGGAAAAATTTTTGGTTTCGATTTTAAAAATTTGTAGAACCTAGGTGCTGTTCGAATCAGTGCTACCCCATGTAGCCTGTACGGATTTTGTCAGAAATGCACAGCTTAAGCTTACTTGTTTATGCATTCTTTCTTCTTTACGTTATTGTTTCTTTCCAACTTCCTTCTTTTTGCTCACCAATTTATATTTACTACTTCTTTAAAGAATCTTTATGTAAGCAACTAGTCTGCTAATTAATCATTTTGTTTTTACTCATCAATCGTTTTGGTTGTCGCTTCATTACCATCTACACAACAAGCACAGTGAGAGTTAGAGAGAGATGCTAAATCATAGATCTCTAGCTTTCTGGCAAGTGGGTCTGAATCTCGATTCAAATACACTTGGAAATTACAATTTTTAGCTTATTTTGTGCTTCCAAGTTCCAAGGATGGGAAAGTAGTGTACTTGAAACTTGAAAAAGGTTTGTTTTACGGTTTTTGTTTGTTGGGGTTACAATAATTTGCTATTTGATCGAGAATTTATGTGTTGTGATTGGTATACGGATCGTGTCAATTTATGCTATCCATCGCAAGATACTTGTTTATTGGCTCTGAACCTAGTGATGGAATTGTTTTTCTGTATGGCTGTATCTCTTTAAAGTATAGACTGCTCAAAGTCCATTTGGTGATTAATTTTTCCTTTTGTTTTTCCAGTTATTCTGATGATAGGTGTCTTCTCTGATTATTTTCTGAATTCTTTCCACATAATTTGAAATCTTTGTTAAAAATGATGGAAGGAAAGAGCAATATTCTTATTCAGTGGCCACAAACATATAAAGGAAGAAGCACAAATTCCTTGTTCTTCAACTAGTAATTAGTACGTAAATCTTGCCGTTATATCCTCCACTTTCATTTTGCAAGAAAGAGGATGCCCTTTCTGATTCTAATATCTATTTTCTCTTTCGATTATTAGACTTGGAATAGAACAGTATAATCGGAAATTTCAGGTATCACTAACATGTCTCCTCCTTTCACTTAATTCTTACTGTTACTGTAAGTGGATTTTAGCCCTTTTGCTCTAGTTGAATTTACTGTTGATTTACATTCGTCTCTTAATACACTACCTTTGCATCGACCTCTGTTGAGGTGTTACTGTGTTTCTGAAAGATTGGAAAGGAAATTCAGGGAAAGGACCTTTAACAATATTTTCTTGTAAACAAAATTGTGGCTCTATTGCTGGCGTCCAATACCGGCCTCATGATTATTAAAAGCTGCCATCTCTATTGCTTTCATGCTTTGCTATCATAGTTTCATGTTTTTATTGTCTTGTGCTTTGTCTTAATTGGACTTTCTTGTGATTCATAAATTTGTTCGTGAATTGATTTGATTGTACAAAATCCCCTTTTATGTGTAATATAACCATGTTGACTAGATGCACTTGTCCATTGAAGAGATTTTCGATTGTGTATATTGTCAAAATTCTCATCTTATTGAATTTTTATTCTAATCACGTTCAATTTACTAGAAGTTTAAAATGGAAATTACTTTGTGGGAAAAGAAATATTCTTGAAAGACTTCCTTCACCAAACAAGTTTTTGTGGTTTGAATTTCTAGTCTGTTATGGTCATGTAGCCTTTCTGCATAGAGTAATCTTGGTTTAAATATTTTCATTTCCACTCTCAACAAAAACTGTACAGATGAGAAGTCGGAGGGTGTTGGATCATCTGAGGATGATCAGGAAAACAGCGGAGGGGAAACAGAACTACCGGAGATTGATCCGCGGGCAGAAGACCGAGAGTTGAAGAACCATTTGTTAAGGAAATACAGTGGTTATTTAAGCAGTCTTAAGCAGGAACTTTCGAAGAAGAAGAAGAAAGGAAAGTTACCAAAAGAAGCAAGGCAAAAGCTACTTAGCTGGTGGGAGTTGCACTACAAATGGCCTTATCCATCGGTAATTATATATGCGTTTTAACCTTCAACCAACATATGTAATTACCTTGACTATGTAAGCTAATTGCTTAATTCTAAATGGAAAATAAACAGGAGACTGAGAAGGTGGCATTGGCTGAATCAACCGGGTTGGACCAGAAACAAATAAACAATTGGTTCATAAATCAAAGGAAAAGGCATTGGAAACCATCTGATGATATGCAATTCATGGTGATGGATGGTCTACATCCACAAAATGCAGCCCTCTATATGGATGGTCACTACATGGGTGATGGTCCTTACCGTTTAGGGCCATGATGAGCAGCCAAGGCCTTGGAAAAAAATTAAAAAAAAAAACTCATGCTAGAGATGAATTAGTATTAATTAGTTTTTATCATCTGATAGAGGCCTAGCATGAAAACTATAGTTCATGCCATGTTATATATTTTAATTGAGAAACGTTATAGGTAAGTGATGCTCTAAAACCTGAAGTGATAATTTTTTTTTCTTTTTTAATTTCCATGAAAGAAATGTCATTAATTACTATATATAATATTGCGTACCTTCTGCTTGTATGTATGTTTTTGTGATCTGTTGTGCTTTTTGGATGAATTGGTAAGGGGAATTGCAGTTTTAATATTTGGGAGGAACTTCATGCGTCTTTGTGTGGAAGTATGTATGGAGAAATTAAGGCAAGAGAGGTTTGTAAGCTTGATTTTGTGAAGAATGTTTGAGATTATTTAAGGACTTCTACTTGATATTTAAGTGTATATAGTGGGAAAATTGTTTAATATAGTATAATGCATCAATTTTTATTTTTTTTCCCTTCCAATTACATACCGCCAGTATATTGTCTGGCTCTCACGAAATTATGTCGTTTCATTCTAAAGTTTATTTAATTTTCCCTTTTCTCCTCAAATTTATTTGTTGGATTAAGAATAAAATTAATTTAGCAAGAAAATTTAGTTTAGTTGTATTGTTCTTTTTGGTTAGAGAGAGGAGCAGACAATAAACTAGGAGGATTCAATACAAACAAACTCAGCAAGATTATCCAGGGGAGTTTTGGCTAAAACACCGGTTACAATTTCGATGAACAAAACACCATATGCTGCACCGACAGCTTCTCTGCAGTTGAAGACAATCAGCTAAGATCATACGAAGACTGTTCCAGGGACTGAGCTTGAGCCATTAATATCAACTTGTATCGTTCGTGTTTCTCCTTGTATGTATAAGAGTTGCGATGAATAGTGGCTTCATCAATACTTCAAGATCAATTAAATTATCTTGAAACTATTTACAATCCTAAAATAAAGTCTTGATATATCCTTTAATTAAGACGTGGAATTCACTCCAACATTCTCCCGCAACTGCAATTGTGTTTGGATAATAATCAAGTTTTTTTCTTTTTGAGTGTCATATTGTCACTCTGCTCTTATGGCTTCAATATCACATGAGAATAGTAATGAATTTGAAAAGTTGGATTTGATAATAGTGAGTTTAACATTACTTCAAAATAATTTAAATAATTCTGAAGTTAATTATATCGTGTATAAACTCTTATTACATTATTACATTTCCTAATTATCAGACACGTGATTCTCTCTAAAAAGTTTACATTTAAAAAAAATGATTATTTAATTTGTGTGTATGCATTTGGCATGGAAACCATATGTCCATTAGGAGCTATAGCAAAGTTTTTCTAGTTATTCTAGGGTTTAATTTCATTAATTGTCATTGACCTTTTACTCTAATAATAGGTTAGTAACAATAAAAAAATTTTGTTACAAAAAAATATCTAAAAATTTAAAAGCTATTAAGAAAAGTCACACTAATTGATTTTATTAGGTTTTCAAATGATAAGTGATAACATATTTATTGATATTAGCTAAAAAATTATCATGTAAGAATTCTACGTCATCTTAAGACTAAAAAATGAATATATCAGTTGTACATATGACAATAATAAGTATTCAGTAGGACAAGAAGACAACGCTTGTTAATGTGTCCATTGTTTTCAGTCATCAAGTAATATGCCACTTTTACTTAGTATTTTTCAAATGATATCAATAGCCACATCTTCATTTATCAATCGAAAATGTCATGAAATCAGCTAATGTAACTTTTCTTGCAAATTTTTAAATATTTAGATATTTTTTTGTAACAAATTTTTTATTATTACTGATCCGTTATTAGAGTACAAATTTAATGATCATCGATAAAATTAAGCCCCATTCTAAAGAATGCGAGGAAAATAAGACAGCGGTTTTCGATATAATACAACCTCACGATAATTACAATCTAATTATTAGATGGAATAGATACTTATGTCACTTCTAATTTTTTTTTTAAAAAAAATGCAAATTAAGATTTTGATAGAAATACGAGA
>CANXYI012179078.1:0-11592 GCA_948208565.1 Hura crepitans | reverse complement strand
TCCGCATGGACATACTTGCTTCATTCCTATATATTGTGTTATTTAGTCCACACGAACATACTTGCTTCATTCCTATATATTATTCTATTTAGTCCGCATAGATATACTTGCTTCATTCCTATATATTATGCTATTTAGTCCGCATGGACATTATCTTTGATTTCCAATTTTGACA
This sequence comes from Hura crepitans, assembly GCA_948208565.1. Classification (NCBI taxonomy): domain Eukaryota; kingdom Viridiplantae; phylum Streptophyta; class Magnoliopsida; order Malpighiales; family Euphorbiaceae; genus Hura; species Hura crepitans. The sequence goes on along the minus strand of CANXYI012179078.1, from coordinate 11,417 downwards.
TATATTCATATTTTGTCCTTGTTATGTGTCATTTTTTATATTCCATATTTGGTATCATTTAACCTCTTTCTTTGAGTTGTATGTAAGATACTTATCTCACTGGAGTAGAGGTTCGAATGGATAGAATACCTATTTTAGGAAGTAGTCTACACTGACTAAGATCAATGCCTTATATAGTCCATACGGACTAACCAACGTATAAATGAGACCATCCTAATACCTTGTTTTATTTCCTTTAGTTCTATACTTATTATTTCTTCTTGTTCATTCTGGGTTGTAATAGCTAGTAAATAACTTACTTTACACGCTAAAACATAACTTTCACATCAAATGATTTTATACATAACTAATTGGTGTTTTCTTAAACAAAAATGGTTTTAAGTATTTCCTTAATCAAAAGTCACAATCAAATGTATTTCAATAAAGGCCAATCTCCTAAAGATGGGAGTTGGGCAATTACCGCCAATTCTTATAGAATTATGGGTAATTGTCAAGTCAAATAACAATTAATTAATGACAATTTCTAGATGTAAAATGTACTTGTCATATTTCTTTTAAATAGTATAATTTACTTCTTGTACATGGAAAGGTGACATAACTGCTTTAAATATAATGCATGCTTATTTGATAAGGGATTGATAAAAGTTACAATATACAAAGAAGGCATATTATAAGGGCATAAATAAGATCTGAAATTTTGAACCTTTATGGTACAGAAGATCAGAGGTCCTGGTGTAAAAACCAAGTGGCAACTCTACTAACCACTCTTGTCCCCGATAAAAATATCATAATCTGTACACTTACACATGCTAAGATAAAATAAACTAGTCATAATTGAATTAATGTCACATATGCAATGATTATCAATATGCATACTATCACATGGAAAAACATCATACAAAGGAAATAAAAGTTGGAACATTTCATTGAAAAGATAAAAGGTTATTTTTCTTAATTTTAAGATATGTCTGTAAGTGCAAAGCATTTTTAAAAACACAAAAAGAAAGGCCTATGAATAGGCTTGAAATTTCCTTATAATTAGGCAACTGGTAGGTGCAGTTCACTCTTCCTTGGTGTGTTCCTGAATAGTAGCATGAAGAGTCCAACATTCATCTGTGTGATACCCTATATGTTGGTGATATTCATAGAAGAGATTAAAGTGATATCCTGGGTTGTTTTGATTTCTGGCTGGTTGAAATGGGAGTGGTTGTAGCTTTCCTTCCAATACTAATTTCTTAAAATACCATGATAGAGGTTTAATCAAATTAAGGTGACCTTATTTATTGGTTTCTAGGGTGTTGATATAGCTAGGTATAGTATTAGTAAGGTGGGACCTCTTCTTACTCAGATACTCTTTCTTCATTTCGTGGCTCTTAAGATAATAAGTATCACGTACTACATCAGCTATGACATGATTGACAACTTGTAGTACTTCTTGCTTAAAACCTGTAAAAGCCTTAAAGAATTCTCTACATGTGAGGGTAGCATCTTAATCTCCTATTTTAGCTTCAAGAGCATTCCTAGCCAATGCAGCTGAGGTAATTGTTAGCATTCCTTATCTGAAGCGATCCAATGTAGTGATTAATTCCTTTTAGGACACAGAGGCATCTTGATCATCAGCCATAGTTAGGGATAGAAGTGAGATGATTCTTTGTATAGGGGAAGCAGTGGTATGTTAGTTGGTGAGTTCGATAAAAGAATGATTTATAAAAGACGTACACATAAACTATTAACATGGCGCATGATTCCTATCATTTGTGTTTATGATGCATGAATGTATCGATGCATTTCTTACATGTGCTTTAGTAGATGATGTGTATGCCTAGTTGATAAGGAGAACTTTCTTTTATGTACATTATGCATGATGTTACATACATCTAATGATGTATGTGTTATGATGCATTACTTCTTGCAATATGTGTGTCTACAATACTACATGATACATGTTATGCACATTTACTTTAAAAGTAATAATAAGTGTTGCATATTCATGCCTGACTGACCAAAAAGATAATGATGTATATGTTATTGATGTATGTATATATGTGTATGATTGACCATTGTAAAGTAGATGCATGTGGATCTTGGGTGATTTTTAAGTGCATACGCATGAAATAAGAGTGATGCAGTGAAGTCCTTCGAGATGTAATGCATATATGTAACTTGATATGTGATACGTGTAATGTACCTAATGCTAAAATGTGTATATGAATCAATGAGGATCTACTTAATGCATGTATGGATGCATATATGAGTGAAATACATGGATGAGGAGTTTAGTGAGGCTAAATATATGTATATATAACTTTTATATGAGATGGCATACATATAATAGTTGTATAAACAATTAATGCTATGTATGATTATTATACAACATATAATGTATATTGACGCATGGTAAACTAATACTTAAAAATGTATATTATAGATAATATGAGAATCTATCCTAATGCATGATTCTAAGTATAAAAATGAGCGACTTTTACATGGTGGTGTGAATGACGTCTAGATGCATACTTAATATGCATAAAATGAGATGCATGACAACTTATGTATAACAATACATGATAAGAATTATACAATGTTATGAGATGTATAAATAAATAATTCACTACATGTAGATGTATGAGGTGGATTTCTATGTGGTGTGATGCATGAAGGATACAAAATGCACTAAGATGGTGATAATGTGTGCTGGGTGTGTAACATAATAGGATGCCAAATGTATGCATGTATAGATGAACTCGTACAAGATGGATGATGTATTTTATGATGATATTACTATACATGGACTAGTATGGTACATGTACATATAAAATGAGTCGTAATGTATGATGGACACCATACTAAATGCATGTTTGAAAATACTAGGGACTAAAATGATGTATGTCAAAATATGTTGTATCTATGCCTAAGAGGTTATGTATACTTAATGGATACGAGGCTGTGTAAACTTGATGGATACATGGGTGAACCAATGAAAATCTATATGACATATGTTTATGCATATATGTATGGCATTAATATAGTGTGTGATTCTAGGTATGGAGATATATGTTATACATAGACAAAAAGTTATTTATACCTATATGTATATGTACATGTATGCAAACTGATGTAGTTATACATAGGTGAGAATGATAGGTTCTTACAATTATATGGGTTTACAATGTTATATATGTGAACATGAAAATAAGAAAGATATACATTAGTGAATACAAAGTCAAACACATGCAAAAGCCTTCTAACCTTATCACTTCCCGCTCACGAGGTCCATGTTGTCTTTCCCAGGTGGGTTTACCTACGGAACATCAGGGGCCCCAACAGATTTGAATAATGAACAACGGATAACTGAACATTATTTCTCTCATATTTAAAAGAATTCATTCAAGATATTTGGCCCATATATGTTGGATATGTTCAATCAAACCAAAATGTGTTATCTAGCCTATTCCAGTTAAGAAAAGGCCTAATGGGTTTAATAGAACTTTAGGATGGCTAAGCCATATTACACATATATTGGCGCATATAGCATACAATGTTAAATAGGAAACTTAGGGGAAGTTGCTATTAGTCATTACATGGGCTCATAGTTAGGTCGCATAAGTTATAGTCATCCAAGCATGGTCCCTCTATAATGGGTCTATCTCATCATGAGCATATAACTAATTAGTTGGTTCACCTTTTCATATACCTTATAGGTACGAGACTTGGATTTGATACCACCTTTAACAATCTCCCAAATTAAATGAAAATGGGTTCAAGCTTTGAAATGACATCCTGGTAAAAAGGGACACCTAACTTATTCTAAGGCTTTAGCATGTAATGTAGTTTCGAAAAAGGATAATATTATAAATTCAAAACACAAAATTTCGTATTAATTTGAGGTACTTTTAGAGCATGGTCTAATGGTGTCCCTAATGGAGTCACCACTATTTGTGGCCCTTCCTTTTCAAGGGCAGTCAAATCGAAGCAACCTAGGACTTAACTTATATCTCACCTCTCAAGTTCTGAAGGATGAGAAGGAAGTTGTAGGAATCCTAAATCATTCTTATTCGACTAGCCTAGAAAGAGCGAGTTAGGCACCACAAGGTAGGAGTCGCCACCCAACCGAAGTTGAGAAATACCTTGTAGGGCCAAAACCAAAGCAGTTCGGAACCCTACTCTTATTTATACCCTAAGTTAATACAAAATTTTAGATTGAATTTATAATTTTATCCTTTTTCTTAAGCAAGTTTTTGCATTAAAATAAATCACACAATCATAAAAAAGAATAATAAAACATATTTATAGAAATAAATAAAGTGCTTAAAATTAAAAATAACATACACAAAATCGGGTAATTGATTATTTTGAGAACTTTGTTTCTCACATGCCAATTTATAAAAATAGATTTTATTATTGTAACTTTTATTAAAGAAACATGAAAACCCATTTCATTAGGAAAATGTTAATTAATTAGGTAGAAAAACTTTGATGTGAGGTTAGGCATTTTGGCATGTAAAACAAGTTATTAATCTAACTATTACAACCCAAAATAAATGAAAGAAATAATTGGTATAAAATCAAATAAGCAAATAAAGAATAAGCTACTGGATCCCATCTCTATGTCGGTAAGTCTGTGTATATTCATTATAGCCTTTGGTCTATGTGTGTGCAGACTACCATGTGTCTCAGCTTATATGTCCATTTGGACCTCACATCTAGTAGGAATGGTTAATCTTATCCAACTTAAGGAAAATAGTTAGTAACACAAAAAGTAGTTTGAAAGGACCTAATAACAACATCAAATAGAATGATAATGATGAATGATCATGATACATGCCCAAATAATGATTATGGCTAAGAGAATAAAAACATAAATTCATCATAACAACATTTATAAGAACTAGAATTCAAAACATGTGTCAGTGTGGACCAATAGATAGAATACACATGTATAAGATATATACATCCATACGGACTGCACTTCTTATGAAAGGGAATCTGTGTAGACCATACATTAATTTTAGAACATTAACAATATGCACATTAAAGAACAAGATAGTCATACAACATATTGATTACATTAAGAGTGCATTGTTAACATGGTAAAAAGAATATAATGAAACATATTATACAAAGTAAAGGAAAGACTATTATTGAATAAATGTTTGCACGGACGTCATATCATGAACACATTTAAATACTAAGTCCATGTATACCTTATCACGTGTTAAGGTAAGTCCATGCAATTAGAGTGTCAATTATAGAATGATTACATCATTTTAATAGGCAATTACATATGGTTAACATAGTTTAAAATAATAACCTACTCCTATAATTGATGTGCAGATTATATAGAATGACCTCATGTATCAATTAATCCTGGGAGATCATCGATTATAGAAAAAATGCAAATGAGATGAACAACAAAAAGGGAGGCCTTAGATCTTACCTTTCGATTAGCTTCAAGCAATAAGGCGAAGGTTGAATTTTAGAAAGAAAGATTTTTACTGTGGGCTAAGGACTATTAGATCGCTTCCTGCTTTGTAGTAAATGTTTAGACTTTCGAAACTATGGGTTTAGATTCTCCAATTTGCCTCCCCTAATTCTAACCCTAGAGGGGGTATTTATAGGATGTATGGGTAGTTCTCCTACCTAAAAGAGTCTTGATGGGATTAGGATTCAGAGTTTAAATAAGAAGATCATACCTCTAGAAGCTTGTTAGCATTAAGTCTATGTAGACTTAGGTTTTAGGTTAACCCTAGTGATCTATATACCTAAGGCTCGATTTTGGGCTGAGTCTATGTGGATATAGGCTTTGGTTTGTTCGGGTAAACTTTAGGCCATGGACTTACCATTCTAGGCTAGGTCTTGATTGGCTAATGCTGACCTCTTAGCATTAAGCCCATGCGAACTTATACTAAGGAGGTTTGTATGGACAAATTTTCTAGGTTTCTTGCCTTGTTGCTTGAGCCTGTCTCTAGTTATCATTATAAGCCCTTTAAACTTAAGAGCCCCTAAACCTAGTGTCTACAACCACTAAGCTATTGCTTAACACATTTTGTGTTTTTGTGATGCATAGGTAAGAAGAACAGTTTAAGCTAAGCCTTAGTATGATAAGACTATCAAGAGAAGGTACTTCTTTTGGTATATGTCTATATAGATTATGTGATATAGATATGTAAAAGCTCTCATATAATGTACTTATAGGACATTAGGCCTAAATTGTATTGTTAAATGTTTTAAAACCTTTTTAAGTGTTTTATGATGTCATTAAAGATTGTTTAAATTATTTTGACTTGTATGATATCTCTTCCTATTACATAAAATGTGATTTGAGTTATTGGTTGATTTAGAGTGATCAAAGGATCATAGAAGTTGAGGAATGAGATTTGTTAGATATAGAAGTGCTTTTATCTATATAGGTTTACTATTTATTTTGGGATAGTATCCCTGATACAGTCATTATGCTATCAAATTTTTGACACAAGGATTCCTAAAACTATTTTGAAACTTAAAAGCAAAAATTTTATTTGAGCAAGATTTTTAAGGTTAGTTAAACAATCAAATGTTTTCAAAAAGGTTTTAATTTATTCTAACTTTAATAACAAGAAAAGGTTAAGTAAGTTCAGGTGACATTGTGTGTTACTCCTTATTCGGGTCTAACGATCGGATTAGGTAAGGGATGTCACATTTGGTGGTATCAGAGCTCTAGTTTAGGCGCTTCTCGATATTTAATGGTTACATTTGAGTGTCTTAGGTCTTAAAACATACATCACATAATAATATAATGTTAAGGCTTACAATATGTTCTTTATTCTATAGATCAAAGATGAATTCAAATGTGCCACACAATAAAGAGGAGGTTGAGAGTCATGCTCTGACAATAGTTGGACAAAGGGCCACTAGGGCTGAGTCCATTACAAGGAGTGATGCTAGGCAAGCATCTTTGGTAGCACAAGTACTGCCAGTCTTTCTACAAGAGATGTTGCAGCTATTGAGACAAGCTATAGCAGTAACACCTCTACCACCTCCACTAGTTCAGCAACCACTACTATCTCAAGCTCCCCAAAAGATATATCTTAAGAGGATAAAGTAGATAGGAGTTAAGGACTTTAAGGGCAAAGGAGTGCCAAATGCCGGTAAGGTAGAGTACTGGCTAGATAAGACTGTCCAGAATGTGTAATAGTTGAAGTGTACTTCTGAGGAAAAGGTCATTTGTGCAACCTCTTTTCTATAGGAGGAAGCTTTTAAGTTATGGGATGCCTTGACTGAGCAAAAGAATGAGGCATATTTGACATGAAACTTCTTCTTAGAAGAGTTTTAGAAGAAGTATATTACTGAGCAGTATTTAGATAGCAAAGGATAGGAGTTTGCAAATCTTAAGCCAGGTTAGAGGTTTATACTAGAGTATGAGAAGGACTTCACTATGTCGAGTTGATATGCCAAGGATATGGTATAGACAGAAGCTGATAAATGTAAGTAGTTTAAAAAGGGGCATAATTTAGAGATTAAGATGCATATAACTCCGATGAAGGTTAGAGGTTTTTTTGCACTGGTAGCATCTTGTCATGTTATAAGGGAGGTTCAGAAGGAAAGACATGAACTCTATTAGATGAAGAGATCTTATGGTCAAGGATCAGCCAATGTAGCTTATTTTTTAGAGAAGAGGCATAAGGGAGGTTAGTTTTTTATATAGCAGCAGCCTCTAAAATAGGACCAGTCATAGAAAGCAAGCTAAGGGAATAAAAACAAGGTCGGCCAACAATCTTAGGTTGCTAGTACTTCTGCACTTATAAAAAAGAGTAGCTAAGTACCACAGTGTTGGACCTGTTATAAGAGACCTCGAGGAGAGTGTTAAAAGTCCAAGCCAGGAGTTCATTTTGAATGTGGTTTATCAGATCATTTTCATAAAGATTGTCCAAAGATGTTCGATGCTAGGCAAAGATCTACACTTATTTTTGACGAAGGAGTTAGGATAAAGGGTACTCAGAGGGTCAGATCAGAGAGCTGAGTAGAGCATAAAGCACCTACCAGGTAGCATGCCATTTAAGCTAGAGAGGAGGTAGATTTGCTTGAAATGAGAGCGGGTACCTTCTTTCCCTTTGACTCTCCTGCTTTAGCGTTGATAAATCCCCAAGGCCTACACACTTTTACATATGTGATGCATGGGCATAAGACCGGGGTTAGCATTAAAACTCCTCGACATAGAGATTTTGGTTAGCAACCTTATAAGTTAGCATGTCATAGTAAATTAAGTTTACAAAGAGCATCCTTTGATGGTGCAAAGGCACAAGTTTTTAGTTGACCTCATCGAGCTACCTCTTGTTAAGTTGAACTTGATTTTACGCATGGATTGGTTGGCCAAGTATTTAGCAATTGTGGACTGCATGCAGAAGAGGATATCTATCTAGGAAGATGATAGGGCAGAGATTATAGTTGTTAGTGAGAGGATAAACTATCTCTCTAATGTTATATCAACTATTATAGCTATGCGGATGATGAGAAAAGGTTGTCAAGCTTTCTTAGCACATGTGTATGATGCTAAAAAAGAAAAATTAGGTGCTAGTTCTATACTTGTGGTGTTAGAGTATGTGGATATTTTTCTGGAGGAGTTGTCGAGTTTGCCTTTGGAATGAGAACTTGAGTTCGGTATCGAAGTTTTACCTAGCACTGCACTAGTGCCTATAACTCTATATACAATAGCTCATGTAGAGTTAAAATAGTTAAAAATCTAGTTGCAAGAGTTGCTTGACAAGGGTTTTATAAGGCTGAGTGTATCGCCATAGGGAACACCGATTTTGTTTGTTAAGAAGAAGGATGGTTCTTTAAGGCTATGTGTGAATTATAGACAGTTAAATAAAGTAACTATCAAGAACAAGTATCCATTGCCTCATATAGATAATTTGTTCAATCAGCTTAAAGGAGTGGGTATTTTCTCCAAGATTTATTTGAGGTCAGGATATTACCAGTTAAGGGTTAAAGAGATATATGTGGCTAAGACTACTTTCGAAAGAAGGTATGGTCATAATGAGCTTTTGGTAATGCCATTTGGGTTTACCAATGCTTTAGTGACTTTCATGGACTTAATAAACTGAGCCTTTTAACCTTACCTGGATCAGTTTGTTATGGTCTTCATTGACAATATCTTGGTTTACTCAAAGAGTAAAGAAGAGCATGAATAACATTTGAGGCTAGTATTGCATGTCATGCCCTAACTTTCGGTCCAATTTACTCACACATAGAGTGGGAATTAAAGAAAACTGTGGGGAATAAAATTGATGTATAGATTGAGTAGAGTTAGTTGGTATGAATAGTAGAGTAAAAATTCACCGAGGGACGTAACAGTCATTTTCCAAATTGTCAAGGACAATTTTGGAAAAGAGTAATTTAAGTCTTTTTAATAAGTGGAACATGTATGAAAGAGGTAAAAAGGTGAAAATAACTGGAAAGGAATGCCTAAGTGTGAAAAAAAGAGGTTCGGGACCCGATATTTGTGAATAGTAATATCGGGCTATGAATAGTACCACCCGGGCTCAATTGGGTTTATTATATCAAAAATAAGTATTAATTAAAAGCTAGTATGTGGTGAAATTTGGGAACTATCATATAAGTGGTTAAATAAGCAAAAGAAGTTTGAAATGTAGTGTCCTAATGAATAGCAACTTGATTTTAGCTGAATGATAAAATATTTGAAATGAGCTCAAAAAAATTTGAAAATAGCACGACCTGATGATAAAAAATTCTAACTAAGGCAATGGTACTAAGGTTAGAATTTTTTGACCAGGGAAAATAATTTATTTAAGTTAATTTAAATGGTGATTTAATGGTTCAGTGGGTTTTGCTCAGTCAAAAATTATGAAATTCGAGGGAGGCACTAATTATTGTATTTATGAATTTTTGAAAATAAGAATGGAATTTTTTGAAGCCTATGTGAATAAAATTGAATTTTTATACACCAAAATACCTTAGAAATAATCTCATCCATTGGATTTTAAGTGGGATGATCATAGCCATTGAAAGAGGAGTATATAAGGGTGGAAATATCTAGATTTTATGAGTATCATCTCCCTAAACTCCATAGATGGTCGAAATTAAGCCTTCTCCCACCATAAACATTATATTTCTCTCTCATCAACCCCTAAAATGCACATAAACTCCTAAACTAAAGGTGTAGAATCCATCTAACTCCTTTTTAAAGGCTAAAAATGGTGAAAAACAAGCAAAACAAGGAATATTTGGAGGAAATCAAGTATAGAGAATTTTGGAGATTCAAATTTCATATGATGATAAGTTGGTTATTTTTGAGGTTTACTAATTTTCTAGGTTATTTTAGGAGCCAAAATAAATGATTCTAGTGTTGGTTTGGAGTTTGGAGAAAGTATGGATTTTTGTGACACCCCCTACTGAATTCCCGAAGAAACCCAACAAACAGTGCGCTTCCCACTAGGTTACCCATCTCACTTGTCCCATGGTCATTCGTTTAACTTTTACTTATACTGCCTAGGCAATTCTATCTGACTCCCAATATAGTTCGGTCTATTCCTATAGTCCATTTAGGTTTATTTTATTAGGTTTAGGCTATTACAAAAGGATTTCAATATAGTTTGATATTTCTTAAAAATTCGGTAGCATAACGGCAGTCTAGGTCACTATCCCAATTTTCTCAACTATAAACACCTCTATAACATTTATTACATCTCTTGGACACCCTTCTAGTGCCCCAAATATCATCCTATCATCCTTATCTAACACATAACAACACAGGCCTCAGGCCACAAATAATAATTTACGCAGAGCCTCTAGCTCATAGATCATATACATAAAGCATTCATACACACAAGGATTTACAACTGATTATTATCACAAAGTTTGTTTGTATATATACATAATTAGATCCCTACGTCTCTTTATGTACATTATACCATATTCCCCCACCTAAGTACATAGAGTGCAAAAACTATAAAAATATACATTATCAACCTTCTTAAACTTGTCCTCTGAACTCTCTGCATGCTTTACAAGGTGACATCCTTGTTCTTAGTACCTGTGCACTGAAACATGTACACTGAGTATAAAATATTCAATGGTGAATTCAACCATTAAAAACATGTATCCATGCATAAAATTCCCCTACTCTGCTAGTTCCATTATCCAAGTTCAACTTATGGCTTTATCATGCAAAATTACCATTTGACCCCTAGGATATTCTTGTCTGTAAATTAACCAATTAATTATAAAACTCATATGATTTATTTCCTAGATCAATATTATTCATTTTATACACAAGTTATATCATTATAAGCCTTTACACATTATTAGTGAAAATTTACTAAAATGCCCCTGTGTCACATTTCATAGTTAAATGTAAATTTATTAATTTATTGAATTATCTCAGCTAGCCCATCTCAAGAGACAACCTTGATAGATAC
>CANXYI012179052.1:0-13356 GCA_948208565.1 Hura crepitans | reverse complement strand
TCTTAGGTATAAGGGAGGATGATGTGGTGAGAGTGGAGTATTGGCTAGAGCAAACCACTAGGATATTAGAGCAGCTAGAGTGCTCTAATAAAGAGTGCTTCAAGTGCTCCACTTTCTTGCTACAAGAGGAGGCTTTCCATTAGTGGGAAACATTGAGGAAAAGGAAAGCAGCAGCTAAGTTGACATGGGAATTCTTTCTCAAAGGATTCAAGAAGAGGTATATTCCTAACTCTTACAAGGATAAAAGGAGGCGGAGTTCTTTGACCTGAAGCAAGGGAGAAGGATAGTTTCTAAATATGAGAAGGATTTTGCTCATCTGAGTAGATATGCAGTGGAGTTTCTCCCCAGTGGTGAGGGGAAATGCAAGAGGTTTGAGAAGGGCCTTAATGTGGAGTCAAGAATACAGATTCCCACATCTAAGATTAAAGATTTCTCTGAGTTGGTAGCAGCAGCTTATGATATGAAAGAGATGCTGCAAGAGAAGAGGGAATTATTTCAGAGGAAAATGGCATTTACTATAGGCCAAACCAGCTTAGTTCTAAATGGGAGCAAGAGATAGAGGGAGTTTCAGCCTAGCCAGCAGTTTTAGAGGCAGACAGGTTAATAGTCACGGAGGCAGGCCCCATCCTAGAGAACTAGTCAAGGGTACCCTCTTAGACCTTGACCACCTCCTTCACAGTAGGCATCAAGTGCACCCATATCCACTACTAAGAGTGCACCTCTGACTTATGAGAGTTGCTAGAGGAAGCATTGGGGCCAGCGTTGGTAGCATAAGAGAGGCGAGTGCTTCATATATAGGGCTCAAGACTATTATCAGAGAGAGTGCCCTTAGAGGTAGATAAAAGCTATCCAGACTCAAGCTTTAGTGGTAGCCACAGCTGGTAAACCCTAAGACAATCAAGATAGGATCATCCGACCACTAGCTAGAGGGGTAGATCAAAGGTGAGAGCTCTAGCATGATAGTATGCCATTCGTGCTTAGGAGGAAGCAGAGGCTTCGAACATCATTGCTGGTACCTTTCTTTTATTTGATATTCATGTACTAGCTTTGATAGATCCTAGATCGACACACTCATGTATATACACCACACAAGCATGAGATAGAGGGCTTGAACCAAAACCCATAGACTTAGATATTCAAGTGAGCAACCTAATAGGTCAGAGTGTGATAGTAAACACAGTCTATAGATATTGTCCTCTGATGATCTATGATTAAACCTTTCCAGCAGATCTGATAAAGCTTCCTTTCCATGAGTTTGATGTCATACTTGGTATAAATTGGCTGTCAGAGCACAGGGCAGTAATTGATTATGAGAAGAAAAGGTTGAGTTTATAGACCACAATTGGGCAAGAGGTGATTGTTGTGGGTAAAAGAGACTCCATTTACAATGTTATTTCAGTTATAACAGCTAGATGACTCATTCAGAAGGGATGTAAAGCCTTCTTAGCTTTCATGATAGATACCAGTGTTCAGATACCTATTGTATCTATTTTTCTTGATGTGTTCCTAGATGAGTTGCTAGGATTACCACCACATTAGGAGTTACATTTTGAAATGGAGACCTACCTTGGTGTGAACCCAGTATCCATTACACCTTATAGGATAGCCCTAGTAGAATTGAAAGAATTGAAGGTATAGTTACATGAGTTACTTAATAAAGGTTTCATCAAGCTTAATGTCTCTCCATAGGGAGCTCCTATATTATTTGTGAAGAAGAAAGATGGATCACTCCGATTGTGCATCAATTATAGGCAACTGAACAAGGTGACAATCAAGAACAAGTATTCATTGCCTAAAATCAATGACCTCTTTGATCAATTACAGGGTGCCAGTGTCTTTTCTAAGATAGACTTGAGGTCTGGGTGCCACCAGTTGCGGATCAAGGAAAGTGATATTCCTAAGACTATCTTCAGGATATGTTATGGGCATTATGAGTTCCTAATGATGCCATTTGGGCTCACTAATACCCTAGCAACCTTTATAGACTTGATGAATTAAATCTTTAAGCCATACTTAGACCAATTCATGGTTATGTTTACTGATGAAATTTTGGTGTACTCTAGAACTCGGGAGGAACATGAACAACACCTCCAGTTTGTGTTACAGATATTAAGAGAGAAGCAATTGTACACTAAGTTTAGCAAGTGTGAGTTCTAGTTGGAGGAAGTAGCATTCTTGGGTCACATTGCCTCAGCTGAAGGTATTATGGTGGACTTGAGAAAGGTAAAGCAGTGTTCGAGTGGAATCCTTCTAGGAATGTGATTGAGATTCAGAGTTTCTTAGGATTGGCAAGTTATTACTTGAGGTTCATAAAAGGCTTTTCAATGATTGATGCTCCATTGACAAGGTTAATAAGGAAAGATGTGAAGTTCAAGTGGGATGATAAGTGCTAGGCTAGCTTTGATAGATTAAAGTAGATGCTGATAGAAGCTCCCATCCTTACTCAGCCAAAATAGGGTATGGAGTTTCTGATCTACAGTGATGCATCACACAATGGGCTTAATTGTGTGTTGATGTAGGAAGGAAAGGTAGTTGCCTATGCCTCTAGGTAGTTGAAGCCTCATGAGAAGTATTATCCCACACATGACTTGGAGCTTGCTGTAATTGTCTTTGCTTTGAAGGTGTGGAGACATTACTTGTATGGAGAGAAATGCTACACCTACACTAATCATAAGAGCTTAAAGTATTTGCCTACACAGAGGGAGCTGGATTTGAGACAGTGACAATGGATGGAGTTGATCAAGGACTATGACTACTTGATTGACTACTATTTAAGAAAAGCGAATGTAGTTGCAGATGCTCTAAGTAGGAAGCTGATAGCTACCTTGAAGTTGATGCATGCTAGAGTGGAATATATGATAAAAGGGGCAATATTGGCTAAATTACAAGTCAAGGCTGACTTTAGGTAGTAGGTAATTGAGGTTTAGTTGAAAGACACTCAGATGGTGCAACTTGAGGATAAAGTCAAAGAGGGGAAGGCAATAGGCTTTGAGTTAGGTGCTGATGGGAGCCTATACTACTAGAATAGGCTATTTGTCCTAGATGTAGATGAATTGAGACTACAGATTCTGAAGGAAGCTCATAAAGCTCCATACTCCATGCACCCAGAGAGTACGAAGATGTACCTTGGGTTGAAGCCTCATTATTAGTGGCTAGGAATGAAGCGAGAGGTAGACAAGTATGTGGCTCATTGCTTGACTTGTCAGCAAGTGAAGGCAAAACACCAGGTTCCTTTTGGATTGCTACACCTAATTGCAATTCTAGAATGGGAATGGGAGAAGATCACTATAGACTTTGTCATGGGATTGCAATTGACCAAAAACAAGTTTGATGCCATTTAAGTGATCATAGAGAGGTTGACCAAGACAACACACTTCATACCTGTACGGATGGACTACTCCTTGGAGAAGCTAACCAGATTGTACATTGATGAGATTGTGCAGTTACATGGAGTGCCAATAGCTATAATCTCATATCAAGACCCGAGATTCACCTGCAGATTTTGGAAGAAGTTGCAAAAAGGCTTAGGTACTAGATTGACATGCAGTACAACTTTCCATCCTCAAATAGATGGTCAATCAGAGAGAGCAATACAAGTGCTAGAGGATATGCTACGTAGCTATGCCACCGAGTTTAAAGGCAATTTAGATTAGTATTTGGCATTAGGTAAATTTACTTATAACAACAGCCACCAGGCCAGCTTAGGAATGGCACCGTATAAAGCCTTATATGGTCACTGATGTAGAACTCTTCTTTGTTAGAGTGAAGTGGGAGAAAGCAAGATAGTTGGATTTGATTTGCTTTGGGATGCTAAGGAGAAAGTCAAGGTTATCAAGGAAAGGTTGAAAGCTACCTCAAATTGACAAAAGTTATATGGAGACTTGAAAAGACAAGACATTGAATATGAAGTTAGTGACTAGGTGTTCCTGAAAGTATCGTCATGGAAAAAGATGCTTTGATTTGGCAAGAAAGGAAAACTCAGCCCTAGATTCATTGGGCCCTATGAGATCACAAAAAAATGGGTCCTCTGGCATATAGATTTGCACTGCCACTTATGTTGCAATAGATACATAATGTCTTTCATGTATTGATGTTGAGGTAATACCAATAAGATCTGTGCACGTGATAGCTACAGAGGAGATCTAAGTACAATCAGACTTGACGTATGAGGATGAGCCATTGCAGATCCTAGCTAAAGAAGTGAAGCAGCTGAGGAACAAGTTGATTCCATTGGTGAAGGTGTTATGGAAGCACCACAACATGAATGAGGCAACGTAGGAACGCGAGGAGCAGATGCGGATGCAATATCCTCACCTTCTTAGTATAGGTAATTTTCAAGGATCAAATTTCTTAAAAAGGGAAGGATTGTAACACCCGTGAGTCAAGGTCTTATGAATAATACTTTTTGGGCCCGAGTGATATTTCCTGTGATGCGGGGCATCGCTACGAGTCTAACAACGGGCATATTGGTCATAAAACTTTGGCGGGCCTAAAAATGGGTAAAACAAATGAATTTAAAAATTTAGTAGAACCAATAAATCATTTCGGGTCAAGAAACAGTGTATGAGTAGATAAAATGAGTTTGTGTTGGGAAAGCCCCGAGATGTGCCCGGATGGACTCAAAAATACCATACCTTGAACCTTAAAAATTCTAATGAGTATGATGGAGAAGGAATTTTAATTTTCTGAGGTCGTTAGATATTTTTTCTAAATATTTTATTCTGGCAGGTGAATAGTATCAAAAAGTCAACTATTGAATTTTGACTTAAAATTTTACATGGGCCTTAATGACACTAATCGAGGATTTTTACAACTAAAATGGGAATTTTTGGATGTCCAGAGAATTTTATATGAATTTTTGAAGCTAAAAATGACATAGGGTGAATATTGGTCGTTAGATCACCATGTGTCGCGATCCAAGCTAGCCACCTACCCCTATATAAAGGGTTACACATGTGTATAACTCACATGTGCCAAAGGTGTCATCTTCCACCTTAGAAAACTTAAAACCCGATGCTATTTCTCTCTGCTCTATAATTCTTTCCTTCATTTTTCTCTCTCCTTTCTCCTCTAAACCACATAAAGTTTATATGAATCCTTGCCTCTACAGTCTCTAAATTCTAATTCGTCTAATAGAATTCAAAAAAGGAGCACATATTGGGAGATTTGTCACTTGGGTGAATAGTGACATTTTCTTGAGTAAGTGTCCTTAACCCATTTTTTTTATTTTTGATATAGGTAGATTAAGGTATTCTAAGAGTAACCATAGTTTTAGATTTCAATTTGGAGCTATAAGGAATTTTTAAGAATTTTTCTACGAAGAAATTGTGTATGTTTAGGTGGTAAGGATCCAAGTGAGCAAGACCAAGTTTTCAAGCCTCTAAGTGGTGGGGAAAAGGGTGTTTTCACACCGTAGTATGTGGAATAGACTAAAATTTAGTATGTCTATGTGTTTGACATGGAATTGTGTATTTGTGTTGTATGGAAATGCATGTTCATAGTGTATGCATGGTAATAATGTCAATTGGTGTTATAACAATGTTAATGGCCTTAAAATATTAGGTTTCACATGATAGATTGAGAAAGATTCCATGTGCATGTGCATATGTAAGCTTTGGCTGAATGGTGTATGTAATGGGTTATGGCATGTGTGAACATGTGCATGGTATATTATGTGAGGAAATGACATGTAAATGGAGTGTAGAGATCATAATTGGAAATGGATAATAATGGTGACTTATTTGGCATGAAAATGTGATGAAATGATAACTTATTTGCATGGGTATGTTATAACTTGAAATATGGTATGGTTATGTACCTTATAGTGTGAACAAGGCATATGTAAGAATATGTGAAGAAATAGTAAAAATTAGAGTTAGGATGGATTGATTTACAAGAGGTATGAAGTATAGAATTGACCAAATGAATAGTGTCAATTGCGTAAAATGACCATATGAATAGTAACTTTGCGATAATAGGCAAATTGTGGTATTTTATGTGTATTTCACTATGACATGCAACCTAATGGTATAATAGACATAGGAAGTGATAATATTAAGATTAATGGTTTTATATAGATAATTGGCCCATTAGTTAAACACCCACTGGATGGGTTGACCGATTAACTAGGGAGTTAGCAGTTACTAGGCAGTTGGTCCCTCTAAGGCCACTGTTATTTGTTGGTTATGGCGGGTGCTGCCGCTAAGGTTCTGAGATGAACCCTATACACCCAAGTATTAGGAGGTTCACCTGGGCTGATTCCTGCTACCCATTTGTTGTCTGTGGATATTAGGAGGTCCCATTAGGCTGATCTTTGCTATCCACCTGTGATTGTTATTGATATGACTAAGGGTATTGGGAGGTCCCATGAGACTGACCCCTGCTATCTCATTTATAGATATTGGGAGATCTATGGACTGATCCATGGTATCTGCTAGTCTAATATTGGGAGGTTTATGGACTGATCCCTACTATTGATCGAGGTAAGTGTAGCTATTAAGGTCCAAAATGTGGGCCACTGCACAGGTTAGTTCCCATTATCCGGTGTTTTAAAGCATCATTTATCTATCATGGGCCTAAATCATAATAAACTTGATTGGAAAGTAAATAAGTAGACTTAGACTTAATTAAAGAACTGGTCATAATTGGATAGGATAATGGCATTTAGAACTATGTGTTGCATGTTACATGTGTGTGTATTATGACATATTATATTTGGTCTATTCCACCACTGAGTTTTATACTCAACGTGTTGTTGTTCTAATGCATAGGTTGTAGATTGAGAGATGACCAGTTTTAAACTACCACATTGTAGCTGCTATGGAGTCTCTTGGTATATTTTGCTTTTCTTTTTGAGTTACTTAGTTATTCGCTCATGTATATTAGGATAGTGTGGGTTATGGGATGTATATAAAAACTGAAGATGATAAACTTATGTGTATGTACTATTTTGGTTGTTAATATTAACTAGCTTGTTTATATCCATATGTTGATAGGTCTGAGACCCTGTATTTTGTATTGTGTGTGATGATGTGTGATTGTGATTTAGGGGTGTGATGGAGAAAGGTCTTTAGAAGTGCTTTATCTTACATGTTGATTTTGAGATTTTTCACCCAGGTAGCTATTATGCTGCCTAATTGTTTATGAATGTCTAGTAGTCTTAATTTAGGGCTTTAGTAGTCTAAAATAAGCAGTAATAAAAGGCTAAATGGATAGATATGCATAAGAGGTAGACTAGGTCAAAGGAAGTCAAAGTTGGTTAGAAGTTAATTGAAAGGTCCCTAGGGAAATACAAGGATGGGTAATCTCATGGGAAGTTACACACTTGGCCTATTTCCTGTGGAAATGGGTAAGGGGTGTTACAAACATGATGGTTAGCAATCCTTTAAGACAACATGTTATAGTGAGCAAAGTATATTGAGATTGTCCATTGTCAGTATAAAGACATATTTTCTCTGCAGATCTCATTGAATTGCTATTTAATGAGTTCAATCTTATCTTAGGCATGGACGGGTTGTCTAAGTATCATGCAATGGTGGATTACAAGAAGAAGAGGATCACATTATAAGCTAGTAGTGGGTTAGAAGTGATAGTGTTAGGTTAAAGATCGGATTGCTTGGCTAAAGTAGTATCAGTAACTATGGCTAGAAAGATGATGCAAAAGGGTTGTGAAGCCTATCTTGCTTTTATGGTTGACACCATAAGGGAAACATTAGAAGTAAGCCAGATTCCTATTGTAGCTGAGTTTAGTGATGTTTTCCTAGATGAGCGACCTAGTTCGCGACTAGAATGGGAGTTAGAATTCGAGATTGAGGTGATGCCAGGCACAATGCCATTTTTCATAGCTTCGTATAAAATAGCTCCTATGGAGTTGAAAGAATTTAAGATACAGTTCCAAGAGCTTTTAGATAAGGGTTTCATCAGATCGAGTGTTTCACCATGGGGAGCACCGGTTCTATTTGTCAAAAAGAAGGATAGTTCTTTGAGGCTTTGCTTGGATTATAGATAGTTGAATAAAGTCACCATTAAGAATAAGTATCATTTACCATGGATCGATGATCTTTTTGATCAGCTTAAAAAGGTAGGTGTCTTCTCTAAGATTGATCTTAGATCCGAGTATTATAAGTTGAGAGTAAAAGAGGCAGACATATATAAGAAGCCTTTTAGGACTAGATATGGTCATTATGAGTTTCTAGTGATGCCTTTCAGGTTAAGCAATGCATCAGCGGCATTCATGGTGGTCTTTATAGATGACATTCTTATGTATTCTAAGAACTGAAAAGAGCATAAGAAGTATCTATGGATGGCTTTATAGATCTCTAAGGGATGAAAGACTCTATGCTAAACTTAGCAAGTGTGAGTTTGGCCTAGAGGAAGTAGCGTTTTTGGGATATATAGCATTAGCTAGTATAAAGGTTGATCTTATTAAGATTCAGGTAGTGACAGACTGGAAATGACTAAGGAACACAACTAAGATTATGAGTTTCTTGGGGGGTAGCTAGTTATTACAAAAGGTTTGTCAAGGGGTTTTCCTTGGTTACAGCCCTAATGACATGTCTTCTGAGGAAAGATATGAAGTTTGAATGGGATAGCAAGTGTCAAGAGAGTTTTGAAAAGCTCAAAAGTAAGTTGATAAAGGCTTTAATTTTAGTTCAGCCAGTGAGAGGGATAGAGTTCATCATATATAGTGATGTTTCACTCAATGGGTTAGGTTATGTACTTATGTAGGATGGCAAGGTTGTTGCCTATACTGCTTAATAATTAAAACCTCATGAGAAAAACTACTTGACACATAACTTAGAGCTTACAACCATTGTGTTTGCTCTAAAGATATGGAGGCACTATCTCTATGGATAAAAGTGCTATGTTTTCACCGACCACAAGAGTTTGAAATATCTACTAACGTAGAAGGAGTTAAACTTGAGACAAAAGAGATGGATGGAGTTAATTAAGGATTACAATTGCCTTATTGACTGCCATCTTAGGAAAGATAATAAGGTTACGGATGCCTAGAAAGCTTATGTTAGCTTCAAAGGCAATGTATGTTAGCATGAAGCTGCAAGATGATAGTGGTTTATTAGCTGAGTTGCAAGTCAAGTTAAGGTTGATACAGGTAGTGAAGGATTCATAAAAAGATCATCATAGACTCTAAAGTATTATAAGTGTAATTCAAGAGGGGAAGTCTATTGAGTTTGTGATTAAGGAAGATGGTTATTTATACTATTATGATCGACTGTGTGTGCTAGAGAAAGATGATTTGAGACAGCAGATTCTGCAAGAAGCACACAAACGCTCCATATGCTATGCATCCAAGCAGTACAAAAATGCACCAGGATTTGAAGGTGGCCTATTAATGGCTAGGCATAAAGAGAGACATAGCTAATTATACAACTAGATGCCTCACTTGTCAGTAGGTGAAGGCCGAGCATCAGGTTCCTTTTAGTTTGCTCCACCCTATAGCAATACTAGAATTGAAGTGGGATTGAATCACTATGAACTTTGTGATTGGACTACCAATGACTAGGAAGAAACATGATTATGTTTGGGTAGTGGTTGACAGATTGACCAAGTTTGCTCATTTCATTCTTGTGAGGAAGGATTACTCTATGGAGAGATTGGTAGAGCTGTATATTGATGAGATAGTTAGGCTTCATGGAGTGCCTTCATCCATCATTTTAGACAGATATCCCCATTTTACATCAAAATTTTAGAGGAAGCTCCAGAATACTTTAGGGACTAGGCTCAGTTTCAACATAGCTTTTCATCTATAGATGGATGGTCAGTCAGAGAGGATCATTCAGATTCTTGAGGATATGCTTTAAGCATATGCCATAAAGTTTAAGGGTAGCTAGGATAAATATTTGTTGTTGGCGAAATTCACTTACAACAACAGTTACCAAGCAAGTCTTTGTATGGCTCTTTATAAGGCTTTATATGGGTGACAATATCGAACTCCCTTATGTTAGAGTGAATCGAGTGAGCACAAGCTTATAAGACTAGATTTGGTCAAGGATGCTGAAGAGAATGTGAAGATCATTAGAGAAAGACTACGACTAAAGGTTGCTTTAGATAGACAAAAATCCTATGCAAATTTAAAGAGAAGAGATATCGAGTATAAAGTTGGTGATAAAGTTTTTCTTAAGGTATCTCCTTAGAGAAAGGAGTTGAGGTTTAGTAAGAAAGGAAAGTTGAGTCCAAGGTTTATTGGACCATACGAGATCACAGAATGCGTGGGTCTATTGGCCTACAGACTAGCTTTATCTTCAGAGTTACAGTAGATTCATAAAGTGTTTCATGTTTCAATGCTAAGAAGATATAGATAAGACCCTTCACATGTTTTGATAGTTGATGAAGTGAAGATAAGACCATACTTATTGTATAAAGAAGAACCTATTGGTATCCTAGCTAGAGAGGTCAATGAGTTATGGAGTAAGACTGTACCGTTGGTGAAAGTCTTATGGTGACATCATGGCATGGAAGAGGCTACTTAGGAAAGCGAGGCTCAAATGTAGGAATAATACTGACATTTGTTTGAACTAGGTATGCTGAGGATGACATCTTTTTCTAAGAGGGGAAGAAATATAATGACCCGAAAATCTAACTCCTATAAATAGTACTTCCTAGGATTAATAGTGCTTCTTGAAACTCAAGATGCTCTAACCATACCGACGAAGAGTATTAATTACAAGAGAATTTTGGGCAAATTTTGAAGCCAATCTAAAGGCGTTCAGATGGTTAAAAATGCTAATTAAGATTTTATGGTAGTATCATATGAATAGTGCCACAGGCAAAGCTAAATTGTAAAATAAATAAAAAGTTGCTCAAAATAATATGAAAATATTACAATCTGATACTCAAATATTTTGAATAGTCCAATGGCTTTAGAATTGGAATTTTCTAAGTTCGGGAACTATTTTTATCCAATTTTTGGAAAATAAAATATATTAATTTTTTAGGTTATTGTCATAATTTGGGCTCGTGATTTTGAGAGGATTTAGGGCTTAAATTTATGAAATTTTGGGGATAGGAATGGAGGGAAACCGATATTCCTATCGGTTATACTAATTTTTTGAAGCAAAGAAAAAAATTTATTTTGGAAAGTATAAAAAGGAAAAAAATTATCTTCCTTCCCTCATGCACCAAAAACTCTCTTCCACCCCTCTCTACCTCCATTTTTTGCCACCCTCTCTCTCCCTCTTTCCCTTATTGGTTTCTCCTTCCATGGAGGGACCAACTCTATGAGATTCTACCTAAAATGATGAGCATTCCAAAAAGAGTCCGTAGACACCAAAATCGTCCAAAATGGTAGAGTATTTTAGGAGAAAAATTGAGATGAATAGTAACCTTCTCTCTTTCGAGTTTTCTTTTTTCACAAATTTTATTTTTCATAGGTTCCTTGGGTGTTGTAGAGCACATATCTAGGCTTGGAATATTTTTTCGACTTCTAGATTATTTTATATTAATTTTTTTTATTTTTGTGCCCTTTTGTATTTGTATGTGAAACAATAACCCGAGCCTCCCAAGGTAAGGAGAAGGCTTAGTCAGACTTCAAGGGTCCCATACAAACTTGTTGGGTATGTGTAATCACTTTGAATTGTGCAAAAATTCATTTAGTGGATTATGTGTATTATATCCATAATAGGAATAAATGGCATTAAACGCTTAAAAATGAAATAAATGTTATAAATATAATTTATGAGGTATGGAATGATAAATGTATGATATGTGATAGTTTAGAATGGTTATGAGGGATAATACTGCAAGAATAATGATTTTGAGCTTAGTAATACATTATGCGAAATAAAAACCAATTATGCCATGTTGTGTGTTGTATGCATAGAAATGCATGCATATGGTCATTTTATGATTGGAGCATGTATAATGGATGTAATGGGTACTAAAATGCCATTAATTGACTTGATATACCAATATGCAACATTATGTCTACTTAAGCCAATAAATGCGATATTGAGTGTACACATGTTCTTATCGATGTGAAAATGTCATATGTGCATGAATGCAATGTGCTACCATGCTTAAGATGGATTTTTGACTTATAATAATGATATATGTGTTACAAGTGCATGATGAGGCAATGTATGACTATTTGGGTGTTAATATCCGAAAATGCCATAAAATGAACATTTGTATTAATATTAGTGACTTTATGTGACATATTGAGATGTTGTGTGTTGCGATGCCATGACACCTCAAAAATGGATCCTACAGGTGTAATAGACATCAATAGGCCTAAATTGGCTAAGTGTATATGTGTAGGCCGTGCAATGGTGCATTGAGGCCAATGGTGATTTTAATGTAATATTATATTGTAAAATGGTGAAATTAGTTAATTGACATATAATGATATGTTTAATGATGCCTATATAGTTAGACAACCTAGTTTAGATAGGTTGATCAGTTAACTAGGATTGTAGCGACTGCTAGCATACCTCTAGTATGAGATCTACGGGTCTTTAATTTACGTGTCGATGGGTATAAGAGCCTTCAGCCTATGTTTGATTATGCATATGAGGATGTGAGAGCCTTTAGGCCTAAGTTTACGTGCTAATGGGCATAGGAGCCATTAGGCCTAAGATTTACACACCTAAAAGGTATGAAAACCTTTGGGCCTAAGTGTTACACATCTACAGATCTGAAAGCCTTCGGGCCCAAGTTTACGCATTTACAGATGTGAGAGCCTTCGAGCGTAAGTGTATATGCCTATAGGTACGAGTGCCTTTAGGGCTAAATAATTCTGTTATCCAGTCTTGGTTACTTATCTTATTGATATAGGCATTGGTTAAATAATTAAAATGGCTTAAAAATGCATAAATTGAGATTTTATGTTAAATGACACTAATATGTGACATATGGACATAATGTGGTTAAATGATACAAAAATCAGTTTTGAGATGTTTAAATGTTTTTATGATCATTATTATGGTTATAAATGGTGATTATATGCTAATACAACTCAAAACATGAATATGGACTGTTATGATGTGCATTTATGAGTCTATGTGTGCATAAGGGTATTATGACTTGAAAAACATATATGTCATATTCCTTGCAATGTATGATTTTGGCATGTTAGTTTACATGCTATTATGATGATTTTATGATATAAGTTGTGTTTTATAGCCTAGAAATGATTATAACATGATAATCAAGATTTTTGGCATGTATGATACCTAAAGGCTCGGTTATGCTTGAAATGTGCATGGTTGCATATAAGACACCGAATATGCATGTTTGTGTTTTTAAAACTAAATATGGCTTATGTGCAATTATGGAAATGTAATAATAAATCTTTTGTATATCAGGAGACACGAAGATAACCCCTACATGGGTATTTTT
>CANXYI012178837.1:0-10151 GCA_948208565.1 Hura crepitans | reverse complement strand
AAACAATACATGTATGGAAACACAAGTAATTGGTTGATTTAAAATAACAAGAACAGAAATTCACCAAAGAAATTACCTTGGAAGAAAATCAACTCTTATTGCAAAAAGAAGAAGACAAGCTATCCTCTCCAACATAATCTGGCTAAGCCTTATGTGAAAAACTCAAAAATATTATTGATCATTCAATTGTTATTTTACAAGCCAACAATGAGGCTATTTATAGGCCTCTTACACCAACCCCAATTTCAATAAGGAAATAAAAAGCAAGGGGCATGTTTGGATGACACCCTTTCATAAAGAAACAAAATAACAAAAATTAAAGCTAAGCCAAACAAGGCCCTTATTTTTCAAAATAGGAAATAAAATAAGGGACATGTTTGTTTGACTCCTAATTAAATTTTCAATCTTGAACTAATATTGAAATAATTAAATATTCAACCAAACAAGGCCCTTCCCTCCTTAGAATGGGCCACATGCATGGGCTTCTTTAATTGGGCTTCTAGACTTGCTCTTCATGCTCCACACACCCAAATAAGTAGCCCATTTAATTTCTTTGGCTCATTGACATTGTAATTGGTCCATTGGGCATTGTGAAATCTCTATTTTGCCCTTGTGTGCTAGAATGACCATTTTGCCCTCCTTTGCTCGTATCACTCTGGGAATTTCCCCTCTTGGATAAAACCTATGTTCCCCATAAGCTTACCATTTTCTTTTTGAATGCCCTTAACTTGTTAAAGAAGAATAGTTTTGACTTGTAATTCTACCAATAAAGCTCTATCATCCATAAGCTTCATTCTGACATTTATAGCCCTCATAGTGGGCATAAACTTTATGTTTAGAGTATCTGCTACTACATTCATTTTTCCTAGATAGTAGTCAATAAGGCAATCATAGTCCTTATTTCCTTATTAACTCTATTAATCTTCATTGTCTTATGCTCAACTCCTTCTATGTAGGAAGATACTTCAAGCTCTTACATATACACCACACTTCTCTCCATAGAGATAATGTCTCTAAATCTTTAGAGTAAAAACTATCACTACCAATTCTAGATCATGTGTTGGATAATTGATAATGTCTCCAAATCTTCAAAGTAAAAACTATCCCTGCCAATTCTAGATCATATGGCTTCAATTGCGTGGAAGCATAGTTAACAACGTTGCCTTCTTGCATTAAAACACATCCTAACCCATTCAAAGAAGTATAACTGTAGATAATGTAATCTTTCCTAAATACTAGCTATGGAAGAATTGGATCTTTAGTCAACATCACTTTTAACTTATCAAAACTCTCTTGATATCAGCCATCCCAAATGAATTGAATATTTGCATAATAAATGAGTTATAGGTGCTATAATCATAGAAAAGCCCTTGACAAAATGCCTATAGTAACCAGCCAAAACTAGGAAACTTCTTATCTTAGTCACCTTCCTAGGTGGCTTTTATTCTATAACTACATCTATCTTGCTAGGATTAACTCTGATACCTTTAACTAATACCATATGTCCCAAAAATAACACTTTATCAAGCTAAAACTTGCACTTTTTGAGCTTGGTATAAAACTCATCCCTCAATATCTATAACACACCCTAAGATGTTACCCATGCTTTTTTTTACTCTTAGAATATACCAAAAAGTCATCAATAAACACCACAACAAACTTATCCAAATAAAGTCTAAAGATTTTATTCATCAAATCCATGAAGGCTATTAGAGCATTAGTAAACCCTAAATGGCATTACCAAAAACTCATAATGCCTATATCTAGTTCTAAAAGCTATCTTAGCAATATCTATTTCCTTAACCCTCGACTGATAATACCCTAATCTTAGGTTAATCTTAGAGAAGACATCTAGTTCTCTAAGCTACTCAAATAGATCATCAATATGGGACAAAGCATATTACATCTTAATTGTCACCTTATTTAGTTATCGATAATCCTCATACAATCTTACACATCTATCCTTCTTGTTCACAAACAAAACTAGTGCTCCCTATGGTGATACACTCGGTATTATAAATCCTTTATTAATTAGTTCTTGCAATTGTGTCTTCAGTTCCTTTAATTCTATAGGTGCTATTCTTTAAGGAGGATACTAATATTGTACTAGGTAAAACTTCTATTCCAAACTCTAGCTCCCTTGCCAATGGTAAACCTGGCAACTCAACTAGAAACACATCTGCAAACTCTGACACTATTGGTATTTGGCTCACATCTGGTTCTTCCTTTTTGATATCATACACATGTGCCAAGTAGGTCATACAACCTTTCCTCATCATTTGTCTAGCTATCACAGCCAATATAACATTGGATAAAAAGTCCATTCTTTCTCTCATAACTATGATTTCTGAGCTATCAGATGTTTAGAGAGAAATCCTTTTCATTATACAATCCACTATCACATGGTGCTTGGTTAACCAGTCTATACCTAAGATCAAATCAAACTCATTGAATGGCAATTCAATGAGATCAGCAAAAAATACATCTCCTTGAACTTTCAAAGGACATTCCTTATATACTTTGTTCACAACTACATGTTGGCCCATGGGATTGCTAACTATAATCTCTATGTCAAGCTATTATGACTTAACCCAATATCTTGTGCTAGTGCAATGCATATATAAGAATATGTATAACCTAGATGAATTAAAGCCAAAGTAGGTAGATCAAAGAGAAAGAATGTACCCATAATCACATTCGATGAATAAGCTTCTTCCCTTGCCTTGATGGCATACTGGCAAGTAGAAACCCTAGGCTTTGATCTCTCTATTACCTCTAATCTAGGTTTCTAACTACCCGCTGATCTAGCTAATCTATCTCCCTTGTCCTCTCTTTGGCTTTTAGCAGCAGCTAGAGAAAAAGTTTAGAACTGTGTAGATGTGATAGGCCTTATAGAAAAACCTTTCTAATAGTGGTCTTTAAAACCACACCCATATCATACTCTAGGAATAGTTTTCCAACAAGCACCCCATGCCTCTTATTGCAGTGCTCACATCTAGCTATTGGTACACTCCTGGCAGTTGATGATAGTGCTCTAGAGACTAGCACCAGTTACCTATTTCTAGGGTAAGAGCCTTACCCAAATTTATAAGATTAACCCTATCTCTATTGTTGTAGTTACTTAAACTGATCACCCTTGAGCCTTTTTTTCTAAATAAGGAGTTGAACTGGCTTGCCCCTATCCATATGTTCTCTTCTTTTGACAACTCTTTTATTTCTCTTTTTATAGCTCCTTTATAGTGTAGGAAGCAACTACCAGGGTAGAGAAGTCCTTAATCTTCATTGCTACCATATGTAGCCTAATGTCATGGTTTAAGCCTTTCTCAAACCTCTTACATTTATCAGCTTCTGTTGCCCCCATTTCTTTTGCACATTTGCTCAGCCTTGCAAAATCATTCTCATACTCTAAGATGGTTTTATGTTTCTACTTCATATTGATGAATTTTTGCCTCTTTTTATCCAAGTAGTACCTAGTAACATACTTTTCTTAAACTCATCCAGAAAGAAATTCCATGTTAGATATGTCTCTGCCTTATGCTCTATAATACTTTTGCATAATCTAAAAGTCTCTTCATAAAGGAGAGAAGTTATACATTTCACATTCTCTTTTGGGGTACATCTCAACTACTGCAAGATTTTGACAATTCTCTTTAACCAATATTCTGAACCAACAAAATCATCTCTCTTTGTTCCCACAAAGTCTATAGCTCTCATTTTCTTAATCATCTCCAAATATGTCTTTTGGAGAGATTGTAGGGCTAGTGGTTGCTGCACTAATGGTGGAGGTGGAATAGTAGCAATTGTAGTAGCTTGTCTCAACAATTCCACCATCTGCTATAAAAAAAGTTGGCTGAGCTTGTGTATCTAGCCCCATAGCACTTGGTGCTAACATTCTTACTATTGAGGGCTCATTAATCGATGTTAATGCATGACTTTCAACTTCTTCTGCACCCCTTAAGGTGTAAATTCACTCATTTTTTATCTAAAGGAAAAGGAACATATCATAGGCCTTAGTAGTGTATAATTATGTGATGTATGATCTTAAACTCTAAGCATTTATATATGACTCTTATGTGCCAAGGAATGCCTAAACTAGAGCTCTAATACTACCAAATGTGGCACCCTTCACTTGGTTTGGTTGTCGAACACAAGTCAAAAGCAAATCAATATTTGAACTAACTTTATATATCAAACCCATATAAATTTAAAACTTTTTGAAAACATTTGAGCATGCATGAAATTTTAAATCTTAACTTAATAAAAACCTTTTTAGAGTTAAAAATAATTGGGAAATTATCATGTCAAGAATCGAGCAACATAATGGTGTATTGGAACACTATCCCTAATATGAATAGTAACTTGTAATATAAAAACACTTTTAATATTCATTCAACCCTACTTCACACATTTTAATCCTCCTGATCAACCTAAAACATCTTAACACACATTCTTAATAATCTACACATCTCAAAAACTTAAACAAAATAAGAAATATCATAAATAGTTTGGATAAATACTACAAAAGTAGATATGATTTAATAAAAGTTACAAAACATTTTGAAAATAAGTCTAGGCCTAATTCCCTTTGTACAATAAATGAGTGTCAACATGTTTATAATTTTTACAAAGGAAATCAAAATACTAAAATGAGTTGTATCTCGATCTACACTACTGAGGAAGCTTTTAGCTTTTATCTATTTTTTGACCTACGCATCACAAAAGCAATGATGCACTAAGCATAAAGCTTAATGGTGTATTCAATATGGCATATATAAACTCATGCACATGCATTTAAGCATTTATTTGATATCATCAAGCAAACTCAAATAATATCATGCATAGCATGTTATATCATATGTGTGCAAGCATACAATTACCATAACATGCATTAATCATTCATAAATAATTCACCATGACATACACACATAATCTCATCTTGATTTGCATGTTAAATTCTTGTTAAGTTATGAAATACTTATTGATTTGCCCATATATGTAAGACATGTGCTAAAAACTGGATAACTATTGACCACAAAGGTCTGGCAGTGACTACAAAGGTCTAATATGTTAACTCAAAGTTTTGGTATGTTGACTCAAAGGTTTGGTGCATTGACCCAAAGGTTTGATGCATTGACCTAAAGATCTGATAAGGACTAAAATCAAATAATGGCTTGAAGGTAAATACATTGGCCTAAATGCCTAAAAATAAGCATCAAAGTGCCTTAGCAGCTATTAATCTCCTAAGTTAATTGGCCAACCTATCTAGGCTAGGATGTCTACTTATATGGGTCATTACCATTCTTAATTATGTTTACCTTTTTAAAGTAGCTTTTAAAAATAATACAAGTCCTATAGCTAACGAATGACCAAAGGGGGGGGGGGCGCAAAGTAAAGCTATTTATTATATTAAGTCCATTTATGTTACCATTTATGCATTATGAGCGCATTAATCAACATATTAAGTATGTTTATCTTTTATATGAAATAGGCATTATCATAAGTATTTACACTCTTCAAAACATTAGGCCATTTGTATATTTCCATCACATAAAAGTCTTACTTACATTGTATAAAACTTACTTATCTTGTTAATGCACTTTATGAATACATGAAACACCCACTACACAATATTGGGCCATTCAACCACAATGGCTAACCTTGCCATCTCACATTCTCTAAACCATTATTATTTCACTTTGTTCATCATAATCCTCATATAAGAAGGCTCATCCATATCATCAACAACATAACATTATAAGTTAGCATGGATACATACACACTTATTTTATACATTATACTTAGTATTACCATTCTTTTAAACATATCACATACAAGGCTCATTTTATGCTAAAACTTAACATAACATATTATAACCTTATCATACAAGTATTTTAAATCCATTCTTCATGTCATTAAAGTTTCGGCCAATATAACCCTTACTAACCTAATTACTCATTCATGCCTTTAACTTTATAATTCTAATTAATAACATACACCTTTACTCATTTTATAAGCATACTTAACAAAACCATATCATATACACATAATACTATTAAAGTACCTCTAGGGCACCATTTGGCCAACTCAAGAAACATACACAAATCAACCCAATTTTTATCCTTAACCTTTAATTAGGCATGTTTAAAACATTAATAAACTAGTTACTACCACTACAAAGCCAAAGCATACACATATCACATTTAGCTATAACATGTATCCAACCTTATCATTCCATTTTCACCATTTTAAGACACATTTAAACATGCCTATGACTTCATATTATAGCTAATAGTCATTACAAGCCATTAACATACATCAAAGCATTAATTACATGCAGATACACATAATTTAATTCAAGAATTCATCATATATAATATATATCATATTGAATACACTTACTATTGAGCTCAAAAACACCACAAAAGCCTCTCTACACCTCTTCTTTTCCTTTCATCTTGCTTTTGTCATCATTCTCTACAACCACACACCAAAAATAAACTCAAAACTTCATATAAAATTTAACACACGTCTAAACTTTAAATCAACCTTAAATAACTTTTCTTGGGCTCCTAAAGGACCTTATAAAAATATTAAACCACTTATAAAAATATTAAACCACTTAAAAAATGATTGCACAAAATGAAGTTAGTATTCATTGCAACCATCATCTCTAATTTTCTTTAAACCTATCCTTGATTTCTTATAATTGATAGTGTTTAGAGAATTTGGGGAGCATGAATTAGAGGTTAAAGAAGGAATTGAGGGAGTAATTTAAGAGGAGAAGAAAAAAATGGGGAAGGGATCTTGAAGAAGCCATCAGCTTTTATAATGAAAAAGGAGGAAGAACACTATTGCAATCTTAACCAAAATGAAGAGTTAGACCCCTTTATTAATCCATTGGCTATTATTACTCCCCTTTTGATCCAATAACACTCATTAACCCAAATTTTCATTCTTTTCTTTTTAAAATTTTTTCCTCCCAATTAAGCCCTTAATTAAAATACCTTTTGATCCCATAAAATCCCTTTAATCAGGACCTAAAAGCCACTTGAAAAATGAGGGAAATTGATTAAAATATTTACTTTTAACTTGGCCTGATTTTTATAAAATACTTTTTGATATCCAAAAATTCCAATTCCAAAGCCAACAAACTATTTGGAATGTTTAAGTATTAGGTTGTATCAATCCAGGATTAGTTTGAGCAAAAAAGAAATATTTTATAGTTTAGCTTAAACTATATCACTATTTAGAAAATACTACCATAAAAACTTTATCATCAATTTTAACCATCTTAATGACTTTATTTTCACTTCAAATTTTACCTAAATTTATATTATGATTAATATTTCCATATGATTACATTAGTCTGAGTCTTGAGAAATACTATTCACATCCCGAGAAGTATTATTCATTACCTCAGTATTATAGGGCATTACAACTATATTGTACATCACTTTCGACCATAAACATACATACGCATGATGGTTCAACCATTACCATTATGACTCTATTTTATCAATTAACATCATTTAAGCAAGCATTCACCATGATTCAACTACAATTCATACTTGTATATCACTCTAAACTAACATACATATATTAAATGCATTTAATTCATATTTTAACACATATATACACACTTTCATGCATATTCTATTGGATACACATACCAAATGATGTTTAAAACACCAACCCAATTCTCTTCAAGCCTTTTCCTTGCCTTTCCCCTTATTTCCTTCACTTTCTCTACAAACATGCAACATAAACATACATAAAAATCTATATTATAATCCTCATGCTTCCAATCATCAAATCAAATTTAAAAGACTCTTATTAAAACCCTAATAAATCTTAGAAAAAATATAAAAACTTTTAAAGAACCACTTACTCACAACATGGTTACTATTCACTCTAACACAATTCTACACAGTTCTTCAAAATTACTCCTTTAATCTTGCTTAGATCATCATAAGAATGCTTGAAAACTTTTAATTAGGTGCTTAAATGTTCAATTGTGGTGTTTAATGAAGGAAAGAAAGATGAAAAATGGTAGAGGAAGGAGCCCTATGTCATTGGGATTAAGGAAGAAAACTATTATAGCATTAACCAAAAATTGGCCCACTTTAACTTATTTATATTATGCCAATCCAATGGCAATTATTTGTTCACTTAAAATCAAATGGCTCCTAAAATCCCATCCCATTTTTTGTTCTTTTAAAAATTATTCCTTCTATTTTAAACCCTAATTAAAATCTCTTAGGCCCTTTAAAATTACTTAAAACAAAAATATGAAAGGACTAAACATACTATGCTCAAAAATGAAGAAAAATCTTGTAATGACCCAAAAATCCCGATTTTTATGAATAATACTTTCCCATGATGAATAGTGCTCTTGAGACTCGAGTGCACTGAAGTTAATGGATAAAAGTATTAGTCCTAAAATAATTTTAGGCAAAATTTAAAATCAATCAAAGTTCATTTGATTGGTTAAATATGTTAAGAAAGTTTTAACGATAGTATCTTATGAATAGTGATCAAGGCAAAGCTGAATCGTAAATAATTTCAAAGTTGCTTAGAAAATTTTGAAACCTATACGACCTAGTACTCAAAAATTCTAATAAGTCTAATGGCACTGGAATCAAAATTTTTAGAGGTCGAGAATATTTTATTTGAATTTCAAATGCGTAAAATTGGCATTTTAATTCGATTTCTTTTGATTTTTTAATCTCAATTTTTAGAGCATGTAGAGGCATAATTAAATAATTTTGAGAAGTGGAATGAAAGAAAAAGGATTTAAAATGGGGAAGAAAAGAATTTTTAAAGGTATTAAAAAATAATTTTTCAAAACTATAAATAGGAATGAAAAGTTTGACTTTTGATCAAACCTCACAAAAACTCTCCCTCCCCATTTTCCTCTCAAACCTGATAGCACCAAAGGAGAAGAATTCTCTATTTTTCTTTTTTGGTTTTTCATTTCCAAGCTAATTCCTCACATCCAACCATAAAGATTGAGCTTCTAAGGTCTCTAAATAAGGAATTGGGAGGTTTTACATAGAAAAATGGAGTAAATTGCAAAAATATAGGTTGGGTGAATAGTGCCCATTTTTCGATCAAGTAAGATTTTAAAAAAACTGACATTTTCCCTTAATTAATAGGTGCCCAAAAGTCAAAAAATGTATTCTTTTGTATTTTCAAATATGATATGATTTTATAGGATTTTTCTAAAATCAAATCTATAATAGCAATTAAGAAAATGGACAAGATGCACGGCAAAGGAAAAATCAAGGTCTGAGTGGTCTTTGAGGTTGCATTGTGATCATTTTGGTATGTGAAATCAATTTATTTCATGAATACTTAAGAATGTCTTAATTATGCATCATATTAATTAGAGTAAATTGTATGTTATAAATGTATATAAGTGGTTAAATTGTGTAATTTGCCTCTTGAATTGAATTATGTGATACATAAACAATGATTATGATATGTATGACGTATAGAAATAAATGGTAATGATATATAATGTTGGATTGGTCTTTGGCCGAATGGGTTATGTAGACTTAATGAGACGTATGCATTTGACTTCATGTATGCTTGGCATGAAAATATTATGTTAATGTAGAATGG
This sequence comes from Hura crepitans, assembly GCA_948208565.1. Lineage (NCBI taxonomy): Eukaryota > Viridiplantae > Streptophyta > Magnoliopsida > Malpighiales > Euphorbiaceae > Hura > Hura crepitans. The sequence continues at coordinate 527 of CANXYI012178837.1, read as the reverse complement.
TATGGTTTGATGTTAAACAATGATGTATTATGATGAGAATGTGTCTTCTTGGTGTGAGTGAACATTATGACCGAATGGCCTTATTATGTGTGTGAATGTGTGTGATAAGTCATAACACTCCTGAAAGAGATGTTAATCATGGTAATAGGAATTACATACAAAATAAGGTTTATGTTGCATTAGTGGCATTGTTGTGAAGAAATCTAAGTAATGCATGTAAATAGTGATTTTGTGGCTTAAGTGACCTCATTATGCATAATCACCTATTATGTGTGTATGTGTGAGATTATGTGTCACTATAGATGAGTCTTGAGTTACATAAGCGTCCTTTTATGGTGTGTAATATATATATAAAGAAACGAAGTTTGTACATGAGATGAGTTTATGGCAAAAAATGGACATAATGAACCAAACTCAATGCAAAAATGCTCAAGTGAGCATAAAAGGTTATTATGGTAAATTTCTTTATAATGATCATGATATGTGGAATTGAATTAGATATGTCAATGTTAAGCTTATATGGCCAT
>CANXYI012178832.1:0-15736 GCA_948208565.1 Hura crepitans | reverse complement strand
AATGACCCCATAGGTCTCATACTTGAAGGTAAGCTAGCAACTGCTAAAAATCCTAGTTAACCAGTCAACCTATCCAAACTAGGTTATCTAACTATATAGGCATCATTAAACTCATCATATTATGTCATTTAAGTGATTTATACATTTTACACTATTTTATCACATAATTTGTCTCATTGGTCAATTTGCACATTAGCAAGGCCTAAAAACATATGCCCATAGAATAAATGAAATAATTATATATTGTAGCCAACTTAGGCTTACATAAGCTCATTACCAACGAAAGGTCATATTACCTAGGTGTAATAGCTCAAACAATGACATATAACTTCACATGTATTCTCATGCTTAAAACTCAAACACCATTTAGCCCACTCAAACTTAAGACCTTCAATTTATGTGTACAACTATTTAATAGCTTCAATGACACATAATAATATCATAAGACGCATCCATGTATTTATATTATCATTAATACCTTAATATGCCATTTAAAGCACCGCTAAGCCTTATATGGCCATAACATATATCATACCTGCACTTCTCAATTCAAGCACATTTAATACTCATCACTATCATGCATTTATGCCTTATAATGCTTAATGCAACAAACATTCACATAAAAGCCACATCTCACATCTATACACCAATTTACACTTAATATTGGCATTAATTGATATTAGTCACATAAAGCCTCATTACATGGCAAAAGTCAATATGCAAGACAAGGTGGCATTCAGCCACTCTCATATGCCCACACATATTCATTTAAACATGTTAAACCACTAACACTCGCATTTATGCCATTTTCTCCATATATTACTCATACATTCATTTTATGCCATAAATGCATCCAAAACTTGTCATTTTCACATATGAAGCATTCAGCCATTACAATAAGCACACATACATTCATTTCATCACATGTAAGCATACATAATGGCATTTACACCATTTTCCCCATACATAGCAAATACATTCATTTTAGGCAAAACTAGCACATAATTTATGTACCTAGCCTAAATGAAGCATTTGGCCCTTCATGGCATGCATTCATCATACATAATACACATTTATATCATCTAATATCACCATTTAATAATATTAAACTATCTCATGCATTTAACACCTATTAGCCATTAATGCATAATATGTCATAAATGCACATAATGAGATTTAAAGTATTTTCATTTATTTTAAAGTGATTACACATACTAAAATTAGTTGTTAGGTATGCTTGTAGCTATCCTAAGCCTTCTCCTTACCTTGGGAAGCTCAGTTTGAATTCTTGCCTACGAATTCAAATAGGTCCAATTTTAGAAAATTCGTATAAAATTAAATAATTGACGAAAAATTAAAATGACATTATAAATGGCTTTTTGGGAACCCAAAGGACCTAGAAAAAATATTAGAATGGAAAGAAAATTACCTGATTGTGACTTGGTCACTATTCACGTTAGGAAGGAAATCTTGATTCCTCTTAAGATTCTTCACCAAGCAAGGCAATCTTGGTATCTAAAGGTTCATCTCAGAATGCTCTACCTCTCAAAAACCATTTTCTAGAGTGGGTATGGAGGAGAAAGAAGAAAAAGAGAAGAAAAGGGGAGAAGGAGAGTGGCAGGTTTTTGGTGGAGGAGGAGAGCGAAATGGGAGGAAAATGAGGGAAATTGGGAAAGAAAAGAATTTGGGTATTTATAGTTTTTTGAAAAATTATTTTATTTTGTTTCCATAATTTTTTCTTCCTTCTAAAATGATCAAAATTCCTTAAAATGGGTTTCAAAAATTAGGTAAATATGAATCCCATAGACACCTAAAGAATCGGACTCGAAAGACGAAGAAAATAGAAAAAATTAATATTTCTCCTTAGCTAAAAACTCGATAAAAATACTTCCCAATATCTAAAAATTTTGATTCCAAAGCCAATGGTTTATTTGGAATGTTTAAGTATCATGTTGTAATATTTCTAGATTATTTTGAGCAATTTTTGAATTATTTTATGATTTAGCTTTAGTTGCGGCATTATTTATAGGACACTGCCATAAAATCTTCTTTAGCATTTTCAACCATCCAAATGACTTTAGATTGGCTTCAAACTTTACCCAAAATTCTCTCATAATTAATACTACCCATTGGTACACTTAGTGTGACTCGAGTTTCGAAAAGCACTATTCACCCTAGAAAGTACTATTCATGAGAGTTGGGATTTTCAGGTCATTACATTCATGGTCATAATGATTTTTAAGTCCATGTTGCTAGGCCTTCATATTCTTGATGACCTTTGAGTCTATGTTACTAGACTTTCATTTTCTTGATGGCCTCAATGGCCTAGGTATTCCCTCTATCTAGTATATCTTATATGTTTCCTTAAGTATAGGCATAAGAATTGGTTAATGATGAAACTTAAGACATAAATCTAATTTTGTAAGTCTAACTTTTATTGCTAAATGATATGTTCTCAATAATGTATATGTCTTATGAATGTTGAGATGCACACTTACATCCTACCTTATGATAACATCTTATGTACATCGAAATATATGTATATTTTATGTTACTTTAATACATTTATGATTATGGATTGGTGCACATAAATTACTATGATTACACTGCTATGCATTCACTTAGCATAGCATTTTTTTGCGATGAGTAGGTAGAAAGGACTAATTAAGCTAAACCTTTAGCACAACTAAAAGATAAAGAGAAAGATTTTCTTTTTGTATTGTAACGAATTGAAAATCTTAACTATTGTGAATAGTACTTTCTCAGGATGAATAGTGTTTTTGAGACATGCGATACACTGAAACTATTAAATGAAAGTATTAATTATAAAATAATTTTGGGAAAAGTTTAAAACTAATCGAAAGTCATTTCGTCGATTAAAAATGCTAAGGAATTTTTTACAGAAATGTCTTGTGAATAGTGACTAAGGCAAAGTTGAACTGTAAAATATTTTAAAAGTTGCTTATAAAACTTCAGGATTTATACAACCTAATACTAAAAAATTCTAATGAGCCTATTTGCACTAGAATTGGAATTTCTTAAAAATGAAAAGTATTTTTACTCAAATAAGGTAACCTTAAAAACCATGTTTTTTTTATCTTTTTTTTTTTGCATTTTTTGAGCATAGATTTTTAGAGGGTTTAAATGTGTGAATTATGGATATTATTAGGTCACTCGAAAGTTATAAATGAGGTGAAAAGAATTAGTAGATAATATAAATAGGTCAATAAAGGGGTCAAAAGAGGAATAGTACCTCCTCCTCCCCCTTTGTTGCCGACGGTGAAGAGAAAGAGAGGAGGAGCCATTTTTTCTCCTCTAAAGCTCTAATTTGCCTCATTTTTCTCTATAAGAGTCCAGATTTTAAGCCTCCATAACCCCAAGAAGCCATTTTTACCTTGATTTGCATGCAAAATCAAAGGTTAGGCTTGATTTTCTTCTTCGATAAATTGTAACCCAAAAATTTTTAGGTGCCTAAAAGTCAACATATATGGTCATTTAAAATTTTTGTCGCCCATATGATTTATTATCAATTTTTATATATTGAATCCATTATATGCAATTGAGAATGTTGATAAAATTCGAGATAAAGGTAAGAACAAGGTGTGAGTGGACCTTAAGAGAGCATTTCTACTCTCTTAGTATGTGCAATTGAGATAAATTGCATAATTTTGCTTATGCTTTAAAATTTCCATATTATGCCATAAATGTGATAAATGTATTTAATATGCATTGATGTTTAATAATTACATATGATGAGCATTTAATGATGCTGATGAGGGGAATGAATATATGTAATTCATGATGATGAGGTTATGATGAATGTTAGATTATGAGCAAGTGTGTATGAAAAAGTGTAAATGGTATGTTAAATAGTGATATGTGTATATGTATGACATTAAATGGTTATATAGATATGTTTTAATGATGGTTTATATATATGTGTATGCTATGTGCTTTGGAAAGCATTATGGTCGAAATTGCCATGTACGGGTATGGGAGTGAATATTGGCTCATATATGCATGTATGCATTTTACATCTATATATGCATGAAATTTGATCATAATTGATGATAAACAATGTAGACATAAGGTATGATAATTAAATGAGATAGTGTGAATGGTAAAAGGAAATGTAAGTGTGAGTTTGTTATGTAGGCATGGCCGAATGGCTACTGGTATTTAAAGGTGCCTTTGAGATGTATTAAGTGTATAAAATGACTCGAACATAAAAAATAAGTAATAATGCATTCTTTATTCACTTATATTTATGTGATAATGCAACTGTGATGTGAAATGAGTTTTATGTGCTTTATTGCTCTCTTAGTGTGCTTCTAGCATGTTTATGACATAAATGACTTATAAGTGACAATAATAGCTTTAGTAGCTTGATTATGGTATGTAAGAGATGCATATGTTAAGATGTGAGCTTTTAATGCATATGGATGATATATATACAAAATTAGGAGGTTAGTGAATAAGCTTATGAGCCATTTATTTATTATAGTGATTATGAGGTGAGGATGGCATGTAATGTGTTTAATACAAAAAAATCATGATGTCAAACATGTAGGAACATACGCATGTAATGACTTTGCAATTGGTATTATAATGATTTATTGCATTGCATAAACATCATATTAAGTATATGATTAATACTTACCTTGGTTAATTTATTTCATTAGCTAAGCTAATATAATTAGAAACAACATCAATCAATACAAACTAATTAGATAGGTTGATCGGTTAGCTAGGAGTCACGGCAATTGATAGGGTACTTTGGTGCCTCTGTGACCTTTAGGGTTGTGATGTGTAGACCTTTAGGTTGATTTGATTTTTTTGACCTGCTGGTTTGATGTGTAGATCTTTGGATCTTATTTTTGACCTCTGGGTCTAATACATAATTATGGTTTGATATTATGTCTTAACTTATGAGTTTATATTTTTCTAACCTTTCGGTTTGATGAGTCTGACGCCTACTTGGTTCTAAGGACCTAGGTGGTCTATTGATACTCTAATATCTATAATGTTATTATTCTTGAGTATAGGCTTAATAATTTGATTACTTAAATAATAATCATGTTTGCCTAATTCATGACATGTTTTAAAGAGCTATGATTATTATTATTATTATTATTATTATTATTATTATTATTATTATTATTATTATGCAAAATACATAATTTATATGCCATATTAGAGTACACATGCTTATTATATGGATTGTTGCACATTTTATGAAGAAATTCATATTCATTATCTACATGCTAATGTATAAAGCATATTTGGCATATTTACTCAAGTTATTTTGACTACACCATTGATTTGTTGCTTAGCATGTTATTTGTTTTGTAATACATAGGTAGGGTGACAATTTGAAAGAAAGCCTTGAATCATCAAGTTATTAGGAGAGGAAGATTCTTTTGGTATATTTTGTAACTATAATTTTGAACTTTATGACGTATAAAATAGGAAGCACTCATATAATGTATTTTGGATAAGATGGGCTTAAATTGTATAAGTTTTGGATTTTTAATATGTGTAACTATTTTAAAGTTTGCATAAGTTTAATTTTATTGTATGATATCTCTTTCTGAGTTTGAGATAATGTATTTGTGATTTTAGAGTGATAAAAAAGATCATAGAGTTGAGGAATTATTGATAAATATTTTAGAAGCATATTTTGATTTATAGATTACTATTCAAATTTTGGCATAATGCTTGGTACAATCACTATGCTGTTGAAATTTTGGCATAAGGATTCTCAAATTTGAATTAGTAACTCAATTTTTGAGAAGTTTTTAAAAACCCATATTTTTACATTTTAATCATGATTGATAAGATTGTTTTAAACATGTTGTGTGTCAAGATCGGATAACATGTAATGCTGACATCACTTAGTCGGGTGCGACGATTGGTCAACAACCAAATTGGGTAAGGGGTGTCACATTTTATGGTATCAAAGCTCTAGTTTAAGCATTCCTAGGAGATATATGAGTGCTATAGGTTAATTTTTACATCATAAAATTCATGATGTCAAGACGTATAAATTATTTTCTTTACCTACAGATAAGATGAGTGATCATCAACCACCCGAAGATAAGGAAGTTGAGAGTCAGGCTTCCATGTCTATGAGACAAGAGTTTGATTGGGTTGTATTTGTATTTGGTAATATAGTAATACAAGTATCATTTGTAGCATTAATGCCACTAGTATTTTTGTAAGAGATGCTATAGCTTTTAAGATAGGCTACAGCTACTGCTCCACTACCAGCACAGTAGCTAGAGGTCCCCTTAGCTCTCATGAAGACCTATCTTGAGATAGTTAAGAAAATATGAGCTAAAGATTTTAAAGGAAAAAGGTTTAGTAGAGCCTGAAAATGCAGAGTATTGGTTAGATAGTATTGAGAAAATAATAAAATAAATGCAATGCATGCTAGCAGAGAAAGAGATTTATGCCACATGTTGTTATAAGAAGAAGCCTCAAAATGATTGGAAGACCTAATTGAGTACAAGACAAAGGATAAGTTGAATTAGGACTTTTTCTTAGCAGAGTTCCATAAGAAATAGATTCCTAAAGATTATTTGGATGATAGAAGGCAGTGGTTCATAGGCCTTAAATAGGAATAGAAGTCTATAGGGTAATATGGGATGGACTTCTCTATGCTTAGCCATTGTTCCAAGGATACCACTTCCATAAAAGTTGATAAGTGTAAGTGATTTAAGAAGGGATTACATATGGACATCAAGTCACTGGTCATCCCTATAAAGATTAGAGATTTCTCCTAGCTTATTGCATTATGTCTTTCCATAGAAGGGATACAAAAGGAAAAAATAGAGTTATATTAGAATTAAAGGTCCTTTGGTCAGGGGAATTTTAGTGTACCTTAAAGAGTTGATAAGAAGTTTAAGGGAAATTAGATAAGGGCATCATAATATATACAAAAGTAGGGCCAATCTTAGAAAATCATGTAAGGTTTAAGGGTAAGACTAGGTAGCAATCTTAGGCTACCAATACACTAGTTCAGATAAGCAAGAATCACCTAGTACCTCAATGTGAGACTTGCCACAAGAGACATAAACGAGAGTGTTAAGAGCTAATACCAAGAGTATGCTTTTCTTGTGGGTCACAGAATTATTTTCATAAGGATTTTTTAAAGAAAGTTGATGATAGATAGGGATCTGCTCATGGTTCCATTAGAGGTCAAAAAAGGAATTAAGGAAAGAGAGTAGAGAGACCTTAAAGAGATAGAATAGAGTCCAAAGCTGAGCAATGGGTTCTTACCTAATAGTATGTTGTTAGAGCATAGGAGGAGGCTAATGGGGCAGATGTCATTGCTAGTACCTTTCTTCTCTTTAACTCTTTTATTTTGACTTTGGTAGATCCTAGGTGTACACATTTTTATGTTTACATATCATGGGCATGAGACTAGAGGTTAGTTTCAGAACACCTTAACCTAGAGGTCATGGTCAATAATCCCATAGGTCAACATGTGATAATTGATAAGGTTGATAAAGGATGTCCTTTGATGATTCAAGATCAATAGTTCTCAGCTGACCTGATAGAGTTGCCTTTTGAGGAGTTTGACCTAATGTTGGGTATGGACTGGTTGTTCAAGTATCAGGCAATATTGGATTATAAGCAGAAGAGGTTAACTCTTAAGGCTGATGATAGGGCTAAGATCAGAGTTGTGGGTGAGAGGATGGACTTTTTGTCTAATGTTATCTCGATAGTCATAACGAGATGAATGATGAGGAAAGGCTATCAAGCTTATCTTACACACATATTTGACATAAGGAAAGAGAGTCTAGGTGCATGTAGTATACTAGTAGTAACCAACTACATAGATTTTTTACCAGAAGAGTTGCTTGATTTACCTTTAGAATAGAAAGTCAAGTTTAGCATTGAAGTTCTACCAAGAACTACTCCAGTATTGATGGCTCTTGTAGAGTTGAAAGAATTGAGATATAGTTACAAGAGTTATTGGAAAATGATTTTATAAAACCTAAAGTTTCACTTTAGGGAGCACTAATTGTTTGCTAAAAAGAAGGATGGTTCTCTTAAGTTATATATGGATTACAGATAGTTGAACAAGGTGACCATCAAGAACAAGTATATGTTGCCTTAGATAGATGATCTTTTTTTATCATGTTAAAGAGGTTAGAGTGTTCTACAAGATTGATTTGAGGTTTGGGTAGTATCAGCTAAAAGTTAAAGAGGCTAATATAGCGAAGATAGCTTTCAGAATAAGATATGGTCACTATGAGTTTTTGGTAATGCCATTTGGGCTTACCAATGCTCCTATAGCTTTTATGGATTTGATGAACTAAGTTTTTAACCCGTATCTTAACCAATTTATGGTTGTATTCATCAATGACATCTTAGTCTATTCAAAGAAGAAGGAGGACCATGAGTAGCATTTAAAGATAATTTTATAAGTTCTAATAGATGAGAAGTTAAATGCTAAGCTTAATAAGTGCAAGTTTTGGCTTAGTAAGGTGCCTTTTTTTAGGCACATAACTTTTGCAGAGGGGATTTGGGTTGATCCCTATAAGATTCAGGTAGTTATAATGTGGAAATGTAACACATCGACTTTTAGTTCGATTTTCATAAGGATAGAATTGGAATTAGAAGAAAAAGTGGGGAATGAAATTGATGTATGGATCATGTAGAGTTGGTTAGTGTGAACTATGGAGTGAAAATTAACTAGAGAGCAAAATTGTAATTTCATGGAAAGGCTAAGGGCAAAATGGGAAATTCACTATTCATGGTAAAAAAAGAGGAGAGAGACATATAGGAATAATAAAAAAGTGACATATGGCCTAGTAGGGATGAGAACATGTAATGCTTGTGAAACTTAGTTTCATAAATAGTACTTTCAAGCCATAAATAGTATTTTAGGGATGTTAGGGCACTGTGTGATGCTAAAAAAGGGCAAGTATAGCTCAAAAAACTTTGACGGGCCATAAAATGATGAAAATGAAATAATTAAAAGATTTAGTAGAACTAATAAATCATAATAGGCTATAAAACTAGTGAATAGTGACATTAGTTAGGTTGGTGCTAGGAATGGTATGGTATGTGTTCGAATGGATTTGAAATTAGCATACCTTGAAGGTAAAAAATTCTAATGAGTCTATTGGAGAAATAATTTCAATATTCTAAGGCCACTTAGTATTTTTTTTGAATTTTTTTATTTCACAAGTGGATAGTAACCTGGGTTGACTATAAAATTTTCACCTAAAATTTTACAAGGCCCTTAATGGGTATAATCAAGAATTATTTGTATTAAAAATATAATTTTTAGAGGTGTTGAAAAATTAATTTGGAATTTCAAAGCTTAAATGAAAATTGAGAAGAAATGGGTGGTTAAAATGACCCATTAAGTGAATCGAGCCTATAGGCCATGTTTTAAAATGGGCTAGCACATGTGGGAAAGCCCATATGTGCCAAATAGTGTTATCTTAACCATTTTTAGCCTTATAGCCGACACCATTTTTGGGTTTTTTTCCCTTCATGTTTTCTTCAATTTCTCTTCAAATACCCCACCAAAAAACACAACTAAAACATTAAACTTAGCCTTTATAGCCTAATTAGACTATTCCAAGTGATAAAACATCAAAATTTTGCTTGAGGAGGAAGAATTAACTACTTGGTGAATAGTGTCACCAATAATTGTAAGTGTTTAAATTTTTATTTTTATTTTTATAATGAACACTAAAGAGAATTTTAAAGTGGTTTATGTAGTTAGAAATTAATTTGGAGCTTTTGTAGGAATTATGAGAATTTTTATAAGGTAAAGTGTGTGTATGTGTAGGAAAGGGAGGTGTCGATAAGGAGCAAGGCATTAACGAGCCTTGAAGTGAGAGAGAAAGGTGCTAGATCACCCTAAGGTATGTGAATTTAAGCTAAATGTGTGTTTATACATTTCAATGCTTGAGAATGTGTGGTTTTAGTGTATGGAAATTTGAGTTTGGTATGTAAATGTATGTAAAAGTTAAACATGCTAAGTGTACATTAATTGTATGGTTATGTGAAGTCTTTAAATGTGGCAATTTGAAAGAAAATGAATATGTAATGTAGAGATCATGTAATTGTAACACCCCCTGCCTATTTTGTAAGAAAACAGGTAAAGGACATTACTTCCTAAAGGTTACCCATCCTTGGACTTCCCTAGGCAGCTCTCATTTCACTTCTACCAATATTTATTCTATTTAGTATTAATATCTTGTTTAATAGAACCCATGATTTGTGGAATACGTCCCAAGCATGTGACATCCATATGCCTAGTCTGATAGCCAAATATGAACCTAAGCTATTGACTATTGCACTAAACCTTTTTGCACTATGATTTTTTCTTTATGCTCTTTAACTACCTAAACATAATATTACCCAGCCAGTGACCTATAGTAACATGCATGAGTGTCTCTATACACTAAAAACATATCAATTTAAAAGGGTATCATCTTACCTAGATAGTCTTCAGCTACACTAATGGTCACCTTATAATGCCAGTCAAAACTTATTACCTATGCATCGGACAATCAATACACTGAGTATACACTCAGTATATTGATTATCCGATACATAGGTAATAAGTTTTGACTAGCATTGTAAGGTATTCAGTGGTGAATTTAACCAAACATACATTGTATTATATACTCATTCATACACACAACCATGCATCCAATAATAGATTAATTAATAATCATGTTATTGCCCGTAGACTTTCCCTATCATTTTCTTAAATCTCAATATATATGTTACTTTCAGGTAATAACTCTGTGAATAGCTCCAGTAACAACTATTAAGAATATATCTTGAGAATACTTATGAATTTCTTAATTTACATCTTATCAACCATTAACTTATGTTTTTGACATTCTTTCCATTTCTATTTCTATATCATGCATAAAATTCCATATGTATGCTTTCATCTAGTATTTCCTTGTAACCCGGTGTTATCTTGTTTAGATGATTTAATAATTGATTTCATCATTCTTGAACTAGCCACATTGTTATCATCCTTACCATTTTGACACTTATTATATTTAATATCTTATTTTAGTTATATAGTCCCTTCAAGGGTTATGTCTAATGGTCTTACCCCTTTTATCACCTATCCATCTCTATATGCTTTTATTATTTGTTTTATCTTGTATGAGTCATTTACATCCTTTAAGATTTATGCCGTAATTATATGTGTTTACTAGGTATCTTCTTATAGCTTATCTTTCATTCTTATTGATTTTACTTGCAAGTTATCCTAATTATTATGCCTAGAATGCCAGTCCTTCTATTATTGTCATTAAATATATTTAAGTTCCTCAGTTATTTTAGTTATAACCTCTAAAGTTTGGGAAAAAACTCCCAACCATTAGATATCAGCAATCATGTTGTGTAGTAACCCCTATTTTGGTCCTTGGTAGTTACACCTACTTAGTCTGAGAATTGAACAAATATCATCCAATATAATGGCCCATATTTTAGACCTCAACATCTGTACACACCCTCTGTTCAATAGCAGGGATCAGTTACTCAGAACCTCCTAATACCAAAATGGCAGATAGTAAGGATTATTCTATAGACCCCTAATATCTGTAAAGGGGATAGTAGGGATCAGCTCGGTGGGACCTCCCAATATCCCAAAACATCTCATCATACTCAGCATATCTAGTGGATAGCAAGGATCAGCCCCATGGGGCCTCTCGATATTCACAACCATTAAGTGGGTAGTAGGGATCAGTCTATAGATCTCCTAATACCTAGAGCATGCAGGCTCCTATAAATGCTTAGCAGTTACACCTACCATATGTAAGCTAAAATCTATTCAAACTCAGCCTCTAATAGTTGCTAATCCCTAGTTGACTTATCAACCTATCCAATCTATGATCAACTAGTGGCTAATATCCATTTTATTTCATCTTTACAAATATTGCTCATTATTTTCATTATTTGGATATCCATAATGGGAACATCATCCTTAGTTTATTAATATGCTAGTTTATAATTTAAATTATTCCTTAATGTGGTTCTAGTTTCGCCATTCTCCCATATCCAAAAGTCCTATTTCATTTTCTTTGTTAACATCATTCATTTCTTCTTTCATCTCATTACTATAATTTGCTTCTATTCCCTTTTTATCTATAAATATATGTATTTTGGTTTTCCATAATTGGTCTCAAAATGTGTTATCTTCTCATTCCACACTATATGTTTCTTTTATTATAAAATAGCAACTGATTTTCCCCAGGTCTAGCATTTCAACTTTTTACATTTAAAATCTTGGTAGTACTTCATTAATTGTCATACTCAAGGTCAACCTCGATTTATTATCCTTATATTTTTTGTAATAACTATGCCATGTAAGTATTTTTAATGTCTTATCATTTATGCTTTTGTTTAATGTCTTATCATTTATACTTCCACCTTTATACGTAAATTCCACAAAATAATCATTTGTTTATTCATTCAATTTTATCTATTTATAAACTATGTGTTAACAATATTTGTATCTTACCATATGGTTTTATTCTTCAGCATTTTTGAAAGTGTAGCTTTATTTCTAGCTTTATTTTTAAATTTAATAAACTTATTATTTTTATCCTTTACGAGTCATCTATTTATATTATTTCTATGTCATTAGGACATAATTATAGACTTATCTCATCTAGTTATTTTCATAAGATAGTTACGGGTCACTTTTACTTTACTAGCCAGTTACGGGTCTTTTTACGTAAATGCTAATATTCATTTGGTAATTTCTTCTACTATTCATTTGGTCATTTTCCATTCTTTCTTCACCTTATACCATTATACCTTAGGGCATTCCACACCATTAAACATTACTTTTATATTATCATACCTAAACATCATTTCTAACATAAATTCTTAAGTAACACATATCTCTTAAATTCTTGAACTTACACCTAACATTATACACTAATTTTGTACCACACTTTTACATACCAATTTCACATTCCATTATCCTTACATCATGCTTTGTCATTTGTAATCCATAACTATGCACATATCTCCTCATTTTATGTCACTCCTATGTCATACCTTACATTACTATCCTAACATCCCATGTACTCATGCCATACACCCATGCACATGCTATGACATAAATGTCATGCATTCGGCCATACATACATCACATGCTCACTTTTCACATCCAAAACACATATACATCATTTTGTCTACTCCAATTACACATCTTAGCATGCATAATGCTTCTAAATTATCATGCACACATACACTAATACAATTTCCATACACACCCATATACCTCAAATTCCATATTTCTCTAAAATACAATGCAAGTTTTAGTTAAACTCACTTACAGTGAGCTCCTAGTCATGTTGTATCCATTCCAAAACCATCAATTCCATTTTCCTCCACTATTTCCCAAAATGGCATATTAGGGTTCATCCTTTGAAAATTCCTATGAAATTTCACATAACTCTAAATTGAACTCTCTCTTCATATATGGCATCTACACTTCAAACACTCTCTAAGAAAAATAATAAACCTTAGAAAAGATCACTTACCCACCAAAAGTTACTATTCATTCCATCCTTATAACTTTAATTCTAAGTAACCTTTCTGAATTCTATCACTTAGAGAATGCTTAGGGGATCATGGAGGCTAAAATCCATAAAATTTTCTTAAGCTTTTGTGGTGTGTGGAGAGAGAAGAAAGCAAGAAAAAAAGGAAGAAATTTCTATGGTGGTGGCATCGGCCATTTAGGAATTTGCAAGGAAGATGACTTCCTTCCATCCCATACACACACACACATGTGCACTGATATGTATTAGTAAGGTGTATAGCCCCAATCGCACCGCTTGTTGATCAGACCACCTAAATTAATTCTATTTTCTTTCAAACTTTGCAAATTCCAAATAATTTCTTTGAACCTCTAAAAATCATGATTCTATGACCAAAAATTCTCAATTGTGCCTATTAAAGGCCCCATAAAATTTCAAATCAAAACTCCTTTAGGAACTAGGGTTACTATTCACTCGCATAATTTAAAAATTCTGAATAATTATCAAACGACCTTAGAATATTAAAATTCCTTCTCTAATATAGTCATTGAAATTTTTAAGCTTCATAGTATGATATTTTTGGGTCTATTCAGGCATTTCCCAGAGCTATCCTAGCACTACCTCAATTGAAGTCATTATTCACTAGTTCTTAGCCTGCAATAATTTATTGGCTTTGCTAAAATTTTTATTTCACTCATTTTCATCATTTTTTGGTTGATCAAAGTTTAGTTGACCAATACCCCTTTTGACTACTATGTGACCTTTCATTATCTTAAATGTTACCATATCAAGCTCGAGAGTACTATTCACAAAATGATAATTTTTCAGGCATTACAGTAATGGCCGAATAGTGCCTTATGTGTATGCGTATTTAGTTTTGAATATGTTAATGGCATGGAATAGAGTTAAAAATTGAGTTAAAAGTGTATAGATAATGGAAGGGAAAAATACTTAAAGAGAATGTGCAATTTGGCATGAAATTGTGTTATGGAATGTTAGGCACATATGGTTGTGCAAATTAGCAAAGTATGTGACATTTAGTATGAAATAATGTGAGATAAATGAATAGTAAATTAGTATAAGAATTTTGATGAATGGGCATTATCTGAAAGAATAATTGAAAATGAGAATTAAGGCTTGTATAGTTAGACACCCACTAGATGGGTTGACTAGTCAATTAGGGAATAAAGTAGCTACTAGGTTTGGTCATTTATGCTATTACCTATGTCCTTATTATTATGGGTGGGTACAACCATCGAGGTTCTATGAGAGCCATTGCATGATAGAGCGGGTACAGCTGCCAAGGTTCAATAGGAGCCATTGTACTATAGATCGAGTGCAGCTATAAAGGTTTAATGTAAGCCATTGCATGATAGGTAGGTACAGCTATCGAGGTCTAAAATGCAGGCCACTACATTATTTTTTCATTTTGCTATCCAGTGTCCTTAGGTTTAGTCTTTTGGTATAGGCCATATTAATAGTTAAACAATATTATGAAAATTTTAACTATGTGAAAAAATGAACAGTAATTTTAATTGTGAGAATGATAAATATGTCTTATGAACATTTGTATTACTATATACATTCTGTAGTTACATGATTGCATCTGCTTGAGTGTGTACATACATATGTTTTCTCAAATTCACTATGAAGTTTTATTCAGCATATTGGTGTTTCGATATGCAGGAAAAAGATAGGGAAAGCACAGTGAAGGAAAAAGCCTTTTGTAGCTGAAGTGTACTTGGGGTATAATTCTCTATTTGATTTTGGTTTATATTTAAGTGTGTGTACTCATGTATAGTAAGAATATGGGCTTGGGTAGTAGAATGATAAAGATGAATGTTGTCATAATTTATGTTATGTAAATGATAATGGAAAATCAAAACTAAATGTATGTCTATAATGAAATATATAAGACCGTTGTTATTTGTTAATTTCTAAATTATGATGGGTCTAAGACCCTATGATGCCTGTAATGGTTGTGATACATTTGTTGTGATATTATAATTGTGAATGCTAAGTTAAAAGGACTAGATGGGTCCATATGGATGAAGAGTTGATGAATAATACTATAAAAGTGTATTTTATTACAGAAAAAATTTTTGGTTTTTAACCAGGGTAGTCGTTCTGCTACCTAATTTTCCACAAAAGGAATTTTAGACAAGCTAAACATTTTGAACAGTGTTCTA
>CANXYI012178805.1:0-13467 GCA_948208565.1 Hura crepitans | reverse complement strand
CTACCTATCGGGCCAATAAAAATTTTTTAGGCTAAGAATAACTCGAGATGTGCTGAAACGGACTCAAAAATAGTGGACCCTGAAGCTAAAAAATCATATTGAGTCCAATGGTGAAAGAATTTTTGGAATCAGATATCATTTGCAAAATCTCGTAATTGTTGATGTTAGTGTACAAACTGATGCAATTTGGAAACTGGGCTATTGATGGAATTTTGTAACAAAAACTTACAAGCAAGTAGAAGGGATTAAAATAGGAATTTTAAAACAAACGGTGTAATTTTTGTAGGTCTGAGTGAATTTTTATGAATTTTTAAAGTTTCTCAAAAAATCGAGATGGGTCGAGAATTTTTAGGGCAATGTTAAGGTGTTAAGATGGGGCCTACAATGATGCCAAGTGCCTTGGCACACTTGCCAATTGGCAAGGAAGCCATCACAAGTGGATTTCCACTTGTCAAGGACCAAAAATTCATTTTAGGCATCTTCCCATTTCTGCCTAGAATTCTTGATGCCACCTTCTCTATATTTTGGCCATAAATTTATTGTCCAATGGCTAACTAAAGTGATTTCTATCGTTAAAAATTCTTTAGGATATTAAGGACCAGCAGAAGAAATAATCAGCCCAAAAGGAGTTGTGGTTTGGGAGAAAAAAATCAAACAAGGTGACTATTTTAGAATAGTCCAGAACCATGACATCAAGGTAAGTTCTTAGTTGTATCTACCCCATTTCTTTGACTTTTTCAGTGCTTCATAATGCCAAATTATAGCTCAGGCATATGTGTATGTGTGTATGATTCATTGGTGGCTATTAGATTGCAAATGATGGCTCACAGAGGGAGAACAAAACTACTACGGAAGCTAGAATGGGGTTGGTAGCTTATGTTTCAATGGGATTGACACCATCAAAGGCCTATGTAAGTGATTTTATAGCCTTTTCTCATTGTGTAGGGGTGCATAGGTTAGTGAATTTGGGGTTTGAATGGCTAGAATTGTTGCACATTAGCTTGAATTTCTCTTTGGTGATGTTGAATACCATGAGTTTTGGTGGAATTTGGAATAGTATATATGAGTAGTTGTATAATTTACTCAAAATTGGAATTTTTTTATTTAAGGTAGTTTGAATGAGTGTCTTATTTCTTAAAAGGAGTCTAAGTTATGCTTGGCATGCTAGGGAGTGGTTAATTAAAGTTATGGTGTGGAATTCATCGTAGAAAATGCATTGGTGCTTATGGCTATGAGCTACCATGGGTAGTTCTTAGGATATAGCTTTATGCTTTTGGTTATAATGGCTTAAAAGGAGATGTTATGCCCATATATGAGTTCTTGGATTGTAATTGGGATAGAATAATGTTATTTTGCTTCAATGAATGAGAATTAAGTTCACTTACATTGATCATCTGAGAGCTACTTTAAGTGTATTACATAATGTGGCTAGGGACTCATGGTACCTTACTTAAAATTGAGTCTTATTGTGGCAGGGCATGTATTCTTGAGTGACTTTTGATTTCAAGTGAAAGGGCTATGTAATTTGGTTATACTTTTCTTTTAGTACTCGAAAGTTACTTATGCCATGTTGGCATAAAAATCCTTATTGTGAAAAGTAATGAATAATTATGTTATTAAAACTTAAACATTGGTATAAAATGACTAAGGGAATAATTAAGGATATAACCTTAAAATTTCATAATATATACCTTATTAAAGTGCCTTGAAATGGCTAGGAAAGACTTAAATTAAAATATATATTTTAAGCTTGAAGTAATGACCTACCATGGCATCAAATGAGTTAATGAGTTGAGCTTTGATTATACCTTTAAGAGGCTAGAATTGAATGAAATTTTGGCCATGGATTTGGCCTAGTGATAGTGGCATAGTGCCTAGAATTTTGTCCATGGAATTGTTCCAGCTTCAAATGGCTTATTGCCTAAACTTTGGCCATAGACTTGGCCTAGATTTAATTGGCCTAGTGCCTAGTAAAATATTAAGAAGAATAATGAAAACTAAATTGAAATCAGACTTAGAACAGTCCCAATAAACTTATTCCAAAAGTGGTCGAAATCACCTATAAATATCTAGTGGACCTCTACCTGAACCAAAAATACCACTATACTAGAAAGTACTAAGTTTTAAAGTGGAAATGCCCTGATAAATTATAACATAAGATACCTTAAATTTTTGCAACAACAAACTTATAAAATATTTTTGAATTTTACTCGGTAGAGCCAAAATGTGGTTATACCAGTCCGAATAAAATTTTAATGTATAAGATAAAATTTTTATCTGTCTATTTTTGAGACTTAAATATTGTAAGATTAATTTTGGCTAATAAATAAAGTTAAATTGAGCTACTTAGCCCATTAGTTGGACACCCACTGGATGAGTTGACTACTCAACTTAGGCTAGTTATTGGTGGCTGGAAAGGTTTATAGACTGATCTCCATTATGTCACCCAGTCATTTTAGATACTCATTAGTGGCTAGAGAGGTCTATAGACTGATCTCCATTATGCCACCCAGTTCTTAATAGATATTTGTTGTTAGGGAGGACCACAGGCTGATCTCTATTATGCCACACAATTACTTTTTATTGTTGTTGGAGAGGCTATGAATATCTCTATTATGACACTCAATTGTTTTTATTATGTCTGGGGAGGCTACGACTGATCTCCATTATGGCACACATGCTAGTCTAATGACATAAGTCCAGAATAGAGACCATTACACCAGTTATTATCCCTCTAGATCCATTGTTTTAAAGTGTCATCTTTCTAGTTGGGCTAGAGAATTTAATCAAATAAAGAACCAGACTGATTATGAATAGAAAGATTGAGTAATAAAATGGAATAATGTTTCCTTAGCTTTGATAAGTTGCCAGAAAAAAGGCATTTTAGTCATTTTACACGGATGTGCCAGATTAGTCTACATAACTAATTTAAGTAAATATACATACATATAAGGAAAAAAGACTACCTCAAGGCAAATAAATACCTTAGAGAGATAAAGTTAAGCAAATATGCATAATTCCTTCAAGTTGCATGTATTAAGTAATAATTCTCACTTTAAATGGGTTATTTAAGTCAAAAATGATATTTCTACACCAGACAAAATACCTTAGGGGTATTTTAGTAATTTGGCACCCCAGTGAACACTTAAATTATCTAATGAAGTAAAAAAATTACATTTTTAACTACCTAAGTAAGAAATAAGATTACACCATGATTAAACTACTTTAAATTCACCATTGAGTATCTTGTATAGTCAATGTATCAATTTTGGTGCAAGGTAGACTTCAACGGGACCTACCTCGTAAAGAATGACGATAGTGGTTTAGAGAAAATAGGTAAACACTTTAAGTAAATTGATGTATATTTAGATATACATGTACTTATATAGAAATGGTTAAAAAAATATGTGTACTTAACTGATTAAGACTTGCTGATGTAAATCTAATATTTTTAAATATTTTCCTTAGTGAATAAATATGTTTGTGTGATGTTGATGTTGGTGTGAGCCTAAGGCTCTATATTGTTGTACAGTTTTATCTGTCATCTGAGGCCTAAGTTTGCTATGTGCTAGCTGATGATAATAGGATGAAATTGGGGGACTAGATAGGTCCAGGTGTTATGAATAAGTTATAGAAGTGTTTAACAAGATTGTTTGAATTTTAGGGATAGGACCTAAATAACCATTATGATGTTAGATTTTTAGGTAATACCTAAGTAAAACTTAGATTTCCAAAGTAATGGCTAAGTAAGATAGATTCTAACCTAAATGGACCATAAAAATTGATTGAAGTGGTTTTGGAGTCAGATAGCCTGATCTAGACTGAAATTGGTAAAACTTAAATGAATAACCATCTAGGAAATTTTAGGATAGGTGACCTGGCGGGAAGTGCGCTGCTTATTAGGTTTTTTTAAGAATCTAGTAAGGGGTGTCACATTTGGTTGTATTAGAGCAAACATTCAATGTTCCTTGGTAATGTACATGGATATGGTTAAGTTTTAATTCCTCTAAACTGTTATGCAGTTTGAGGCTAAAAAAAGAAAGTCTTTTGTAGTGTAGAAAGGACTAGCCTAGTTACCCAAAGGAGGGCTATGGAATCAAATGGTTTGACAACCATAATATACAGAGTGCATGACATGAATCAATATCTAAACCTAGTTATGCTGCTTAGTAGCAAGAGTCAAGAGTGACTGACTAATAATAGGCAAGAGGAACCCTGTCTTGGTACAATGAAAGGTATTACATGAAAAGGTCTTATCAAACTTTTAAAGCATGTTAAGGAAATTATTTTCAATGACACCTATACAGAATATAAAAGATTCCTCATAAGACTAAATATAAAATTTAGGGTATAAATAGCTAAACCTTAAAAAGAGGGAGTTGGCAGTATTAGTACTAATTGCATGTGACATAAAAAAGATTGTACTAATAAGAAGAGACCTCTTTTAAAGAAAGAGATAGAGCACTATTGGACAGTCTAGTGTAGTAATAGATTGGTAAGATAAGGAGAAAGTCAGTTGTTTAGTCTAGGTCCTAATACCAGAGAGGGTACTAGGAGTAGATCGACTCATATATGCTTATAGCTAGAAAAGGCACTGGGAATAGTATAAAGGAGGCAAGTAAGAAGATTGTCCCCAATTTGATGTTAAAGGTTATCACAAAAAGAGTGTCCTTAGGGATAGATAGAGGGTGCTTAGACACAGGTATCAAATGTTATACCCCAAGTGGGGGTTAAAAATAGACTATAGGAGAGTAGTTTAGTGCTAATCAAGGTACTAAAGTCATGGTTGATTCTTCAGCTAGACAGTGTATAGTGAGATTGAAAAAGGGGTTGAAGCACTAGATAATATGACTAGTATTTTATTTATTTAATGTTCCAGTCTTAGTTTTGATAAATCTTGATTTAATGCCTTTTTGTGCATGTATTGCCCTAGTTCAGAACAGGCAAGTGCAGTCTAAGCCAGTGAGATAGGCATTGAAATCACCAGCCTTATGAGGCAATGTATGATTGTGAAAGGAGTATTAAAGATGCTTTTGGTGATTAGGGGAATGGATTGGTATGGGTTTGACTAAATTATACTTCCTAGTATAGAGGTGCTTCTTAGATGGATTAACTTATTAAGTATTAGGCTATGACTGAGGGTAACTAAAGGAAGTTGAACCCCCCCTCCCCTTTAGACTGTATAAAAACTATTAGAGGTAGTGAATGGTGAGAGAAACCTCTCGGATAACCTTATCTTGGATGTTAGGATATAATAACTCCTTTAAGAGGATAAAGGCATGTTTTGTCCAAGGTATTGATTAGACTAATTTAATTTTGACCTAGCATATCTATGAGTTAAGGCTCAGTTCTTTAATATCTTCTTATTGAGCTATAGGGTTATTTTCTTGGGGAAAATTGAATTCTAAAGTAGGGGTGCATCTAGATATTAATCTAATGTTCATTGTTCCTTAAAGGATAACATCTATTAGAATAAAAATGCTGAGACTATAGCTGTAAGAGTAGGGTCATAAGTGTTTCATCAGACCCAGTATAACACTTCAATAAGTGTCTAAGCTATCTATGAGAAGGAAAGACAGGTCCTTCGGGTTGTGCGTTGCTTTAAAGGTCTTTGCATAAAGTGATTGTGCAGGATTAGTATCCCTTGTTCTGTGAACAATCTGCTTAATCATTAAGAGTGGCTAATCTTCCTTCTAAAGTTAACCTAAGATCTGAACTATATTAGCTGAGGATATAAGGAAGTTGATGTTAATAAGATTGCTTCCAAAACCCAGTAAGGACCTTGGGAGTTTTTAATGATGTCATCAGGGCTCACTAATGTCTTAGCAGTTTTATAGATTATAATGAGCAAGCCTTTAGTTTTATGTGAGCTAGTGGTAAAGTGTTCCTAGATGATCTTGTGGGGTATTCTAGGAACCAAAAGGAATATGAATAGCATTTGAGGGTTGTGATATAGAACCTAGGCGAAAGATTGTTCTATGCTCAATGAAATAACTGTGAAGTGGGCAAATGAAGTTTCCCTTTGGGCCACCCAGTCTTAATAGAGGGAGGTAGAATTTGGTGCCAGCAAAGGCAAAGCAGTGTTGGAATTGAAATCCTCTAGGAATGTATCTAAGATTAGAAATTTTTGAGCTTAGTTGAGCTTACAAAAAGCTTGTAAGGGGACTTCTATCATTGTTACTCCTGTGATTGGACTAAACAAAAAGGAGTTAAGAATGGTGTGGGATAAACACTGTCAAGACCATTTTGCTAATTTGAAATAGAGGTTAACAGAGGTTCATATCCTAATTCACCTTGAATAGGGTGAGGACTTGGTTATGTGTAAGGATATTACTCCAAAGTGTTTGTTAGATATTAATGTGTAATGAAAATGTAATGGCTTGTGCTGTAAGATAGATGAAGCCACAAGGAAAGGTTTATCTTACCCCTGATTTAGGGGTAGTCACTATAGTGGTTGTGTTGAAATAAATGATAGCATTATCAGTATAAGAAGAATGTTGTATAAGTATAAATCATTAGAGTTGGAATACTCCTCACTCAAGAAAAGGGACTTGAAATAGAGAACTTGGATAGAGTTGATTCAAGACATTAATTGCCTAATTGACTACTTACCAGTAAGAGTTAAGGTGCTAATAGATACTAAGTATAAAAAAATTTATGGTGATCTTGAGAGATTATGATTGTCAGGTTGCCAGTTATTTTAGAAGAAGCACTAGTGGCTAAATTGCAAAACAAGTGAAGTTTTAGACAACAAATTGAAAAGATTCAGATGAGAGACAAGTAGATTGCTTGGATAATTAGTAAAGCTAAAGAGGGGAAGACCCTAGGGTCTCAATTAATAGGATGTCAGTAGTAGACTCATCAGAATAGATCGTGTAGATTTTGTATAGAGGATCTGGGAGGTAAATGTTTCCAGAAATCCATGAGTCTCTTCGTTTTAGGTATTCTAGAAGGAAAAATTTAAGTTGGGAATTTTATTCCTTGAAGGCTTGGGGTGGAAAGAAATATTAAAGAGGTGTGATACCTAATAGTTGATATGTTAGCAGGTAGAAGTTGGGCATCAGAATCCTTTTAAATTGCTATAACTTACAGCTATATCAAAGTAAGAATAACTAAAATTTGTAATGATTTGATAGATAGTCAAGATAGCCCAAGTTAACTAGTTAGGATGGGTCAGACTTAAATAGGTTGGCTAAATTATATAGTGATAAGCCATCAGATTTTATGTTGTGCCAGTGACTATCATTTGGATACGAATTTTATTTTACTATCAAGTTATGGTAGAAGTTATGAGTAGCTTTAAGCACCAGATTAGCTCATCACCTAGTTTATCATCCTCAGTCTGATGGACAATTAGAGGGGGTGATATAGATAGTTGATCACATATTATGAGATAATACTAGTAAGCCTATGATTATCTGATGCTTGTACATATTTTTTTGCAAAGAGTGCCTATGATAATAGTGATTAGTTCAGTTTGGAAATAGACTCTTATGAGGTATTATATAATACATAATATAGGACTTTTTATATTAAAGTGAGATTTGAGATAGAAAGTCTTCAGAGTCGACCTAATTGAACAAGCTAAAAAAAAAGAGAAATGAATAAGAAAAAGGCAATAAATTGGCATAAAGGTCCGAGAAGAAGGTAAGTAAGTTCCAAGTTATCGAACCTTATAGGGGTAATAATAAAGTCAGGACCTCGGGAACATAGGCTTGTATTACCACTTAAGTTATAGTAAACACAGTGTTTTATGTTTTATGTGCATGAGGTACATATTAGACAATTACTTAAAATCTGGATGACAACTATGATAGTATAGCTGGATAGCAGTTATGACAAGTAAATAGTATAAGTTATAGCTCATTAAATGAAGTAATTATAGAAATAAGCCCATGCCACAGTTACAGTGCTATGGAGGTATAAATGTATAAAGGAAGTTACTTGAGAGCTAGATAAGCAAATAGAGCTTAATATTTTACTCTAATTGCTTGAAGTAATTTTGAGGATGAAATTTATTAAAAGGGGAAGAAATGTAACACCCACATCTTGAGGCTTTATGAATAGTGCCACAGGGTCTGAGGAGTGCACCCAAGGTGCAGGGGTCACTTGTATGTGGACCGATGTAGTGGCACAGGTCGTAAAACTTCAAGTAGCCCTAAAATGATGAAAAAGGGAAAATAAAAAAATTTAGGAAAACCAACAATTCATTCTGGGCTGTAAGCTACCCATTAAGCCAATAAACATTTTTCAGGCTGGGACTGACCTGAGATGTGCTTTGACAGACTCAAAAATAGTGGACTCTAAAGCAAAAAAAATCATCCTAAGTCCAATGGTGAAATAATTTTTAGAATCAGAGATCATTTGTAAAATCTTGTAATTTTAAAGTTGGCATGAAAACTGAGGTAGTCTAAAAACTACCCTATAGGTGGAATTTGGTCACAAAAATTTACAAGATAGTAGAGGGATTAAAATAGGAATTTTAAAACAAATGGTGTAATTTTTAGAGGAATAAAGTGAATTTTTATGAATTTTTTAAATTTCCTAAAAAATTAAGATTGTTTGAGAATTTTTGAGACAATGTTGAGGTGTCAAGATAGGGCCCACAATGATGCAAAGTGGGTTAGCACACTTGTCAATTGGCAAGGAAGCCATGACAAGTTGATTTCCACTTGTTAAAGACCAAAAATATATTTTAGGCATTTTCCCCTTTTTACCTTGAATTCTAGATGCCAACTCCTCTGTATTTTAACTATAAATTTCTTTTTTAGTGGCCAAATAGAGTGATTTTAGTGGATAACAATTCTTTTGGATGTGTGGGATTAGCTAGAAAAAGAATCAGGCCAAAAGGAGTTATGGTTTGGGAGAAATAAATCGAATAAGGTTATTGGTTCAAAACAGTCCGGAACCATGACATAAAGGTGAGTTCTTAACTATATCTACCCTATTTCTTGGATTTCATTAGTGATTTTTGAAGCCAAATTGTAGCTAAGACAAGTGTGTTTGTGTGTATGATGAATTAGTTGCCATTGGATGGAGAATGATGGCTCACAGAGGGAGAACAAAACTATTGTGGAAGTTGGAATAGGGCTAGCAGCTTGTGTTTTGATGGCATTGACAACTTAAAAAGCTTATGTAAGTGAATTTACAGCCTTTTTCTAATATGTAGGGGTGCCTAGGTTAGTGAATTTATGGTTTGAATGGCTGGAGTGGTTATACATTAGCTTCAATTTCTCTTTAGTGGTGTTGAATGCCATAAGTTTTAATGGAATTAGGAATGGTATATGTGAGTAGTTGCATAAATTGCTCAAAATTGCATGCTAGAATTTATTGTTTAAGGTAGTTTGAATGAGTGTCTTACTTTATAGGAGGAGTTTAAGTTATGCTTGGCATGCTAGAGAGTGGTTAATTGATGTTTTAGTGTGGAATTCACCGAAGAAAGTGCATTGATGCTTGTAGCCGTAAGCTACTATGGGTAGTTCTCGGGATAGCTTTATGCTTTTGGTTATAATGGCTTAAAATGAGATGTTGCTCTTATATTTGAGTTCATGGCTTGTATTGGGATGGAATAATGTTATTTTGCTTCAATGAATGAGAATTAAGTTCTCTTACATTGAACATCTGAGAGCTACTTTCAATGTGGAGTCATGGTATTTTGGTTAAAAATGAGTATGGTTATGGCATGGCTTATATTCTTGTCTGAATTTTGATGTCAAGTGAAAAGGCTAAGTAATTTAAGTATACTTTTCTTCTAGTACTAGAAAGTTACTTATGCCATGTTGGCATAAAAATCCTTATTGTGGAAAATAATGAATAAGTATGTTATTAAGAATTGAACATTAGCATAAAATGTCTAAGGGACTAATTAAGGATATAACCTTAAAATGTCATAATATATACCTTAGTAAAGTGCCTTGAAATGTCTAGGAAAGACTTAAATTAAAACATATATTTAAACCTTGAAGTAATGACCTACTATGGCATCAAATGAGTTAATGAATTGAGCTTTAATTGTGCCTTTAAGAGGCCATAATTAAATGACATTTTGGCCAAGGATTTGGCCTAATGATAGTGGCATGGTGCCTAGAATTTTGGCCATGGAATTGGCCCAACTTCATATGGCTTATTGCCTAGACTTTAGCCATGGACTTGGCCTAGATTTAATTGGCCTAGTGCCCAGTAAAATATTAAGAAGAATAGTGAAAATTGAATTGAAATCAAACTTAGAATAGTCCCAGTAAACTAATTTCAAATGTGGTCGAAATAACCTATAACTATCCAGTGGACCTCTATCTGAACCAAAAATACCATAGGATCAGAAAGCATTATGTTTTAAAGTGGAAATTTCTTGATAAATTATAACATAAGATACCTTAAATTTTGGCAACAACAGAGTTAAAAATTATTTATGAATTTTACCTAGTAGAGCGAAAAAGTGGATATACCAATCCTAATAAAATTTTAAAGTATAAGATAAAATTTTTATCTGTCTATTTTTAAGACTTAAATAAGATTAATTTTGGCTAGTAAATATAGTTAAATTGAGCTACTTAGCCCATTGGTTAGACACGTACTAGATGGGTTGACGGGTCAACTTAGGGTTTTGCAATTGCTAGTTATTAGTGGTTGGACAGGTCTACAAACTAATCTGCATTATATCACCGAGTCATTTTAGATACTTATTAGTGGCTAGAGAGGTCTATAGACTCATCTCTATTGTGTCACTTAGTTCTTGATAGATATTTATGGTTAGGGAGGCCTACGGGCTGATATCCATTATGCCACGTAGTTACTTTTATTGTGGTTGGATAGGCTACGACTGATCTTTATTATGCCACTCAGTTATTTTTATTGTGTCTAAGGAGGCTATGGCTGATTTTTATTATGGCACACATGCCGATGCAGCAGCCTAAGTCCAAAATGGAGACCATTGCACTAGTTATTATCCCTCTAAATCCAGTGTTTTAAAGTGTTGTCTTTCTAGCAGGGCCAAAGAATTTAATCAAATAAAGAACCAGACTGATTATGAACAGAAAGATTAAGTAATATAATGGAGTAGTGTTTCCTCAGCTTTGATAAGTTGCCAGATAAAGGGCATTTTACTCATTTTGCACTGATGTGCTAGATTATTCTAAATAACTAATTTATGTAAACATAATACATATAAGGCAAGAAGACTACTTTAGGGTATATAAATACCTTAGAGAGATAAAATTAAGTAAATATGCATAATTCCTTTAAGTTGTATGTATTAAGTAATAATCCTCATTTTAAATGGGTAATTTAAGTAAAAAAATGATATTTATAGACCAGACAAATACCTTTGGGGCATTTTAGTAATTTGGCACCCTAGTGAAAACTTAAATTATCTAATGAAGTAAAAAAATTACATTTTTAACTACTTAAGAAATAAGATTACACCATAATTAAACTGCTTTAAATTCAGCATTGAGTATCTTGTATACTCAGCGTACCAATTTTGGTGTGCGGATACACTTCAGCAGGACTTGGATCATAAAGTGTGATGATAGCAGTTTAGGGGATATAGGTAAAGACCTTGGGTTAATTGATATATATTTAGATATCTATGTACTTTGGTTAAAATGGGTAGGAAAATGTGTGTACTTAACTGATTATGACTTGCTGATGTAAAGCTAATATTTCTATATATTTTCCTTGGGGAATGAATATGTATGTGTGATATTGATGTTGGTGTGAGCCTGAGGCTCTATATTGTTGTATAGTTTTATCTGTGGCCTAAGGCCTGAGTTTGCTATGTGCTAAATGATGATGATAGGATGAAATTAGGGGACCAGATAGGTCTTGGTGTTGTGAATAAGTTATAGAAGTGTTTAATAGGATTGTTTAATTTTGGGGATAGGACCCGAGTAGCCGTTATGCTGTCAAATTTTTGCATAATACTTGAGTAAAATTTAGATTTGCTTTATAATGGCTAAGTAAGATAGATTCCAACCCAAATGGACCATAAAAATTGACAGAAGTGGTTTTGGAGTCAGATAGCCTGATCTAGACTAAAATTGGTAAAAGTTAAATGAATGACCATTAGGGAAATTTTAGGATGGGTGACCTGATGAGAAGTGCACTGCTTATTGGGTTTTTTTTAGAGATCTAGTAGGGGGTGTCACAGAGACATTCACCATGATGGAACTATCTAAATTGGCAATATTATACCTTTGGGAATGCATAATTATGTGGAGAATATGTGTAAGTAGTGAAGAAATAAAGAATTATGGAAACATGTATGATTATGACTTGTATATCAAGGTACCCAGAAGCATTAGCAAGGTAAATGCTAAGATATCCTTAGTATTTTAGGTGGAAGGAGTAATTACCTTGAACCTGATGTTGTGAACACGAGTTGCTTGAATTAAAATGTGCATGAAAAATGAATCACCCTTTTGTTGGGACATATGTGAGGTAAAGGCACCAAAATTGTTGTGAAAATAGTGGTAACATGTACGTAATGGGTAAGCATGACATAATATAATTATGTGAGCTATGTTAGTTTAAATTAATTTGCATGAATTTAGTTAAGTTACATATTTAAATTAGCATGAAATGCAGTTAAGAATTAGCTTGTACAACAGACTTAAACTTGACTAGAAGATGGTTAAAAAGTGACTCATAAATTGGCTTTAAGGGCTATGGCTTATGAGTACATAGTGTGCCTATATTTGGTGCCTATTAAGGCTATTATGTATGCCAATGTATTGTGGCTTTGTGCATATGTTTTGGCCTTAGAAATGGCATAATGATTATATGGCTTAGGGCCTATAAAATTTTGTAAAAAATGGTGAAAACTGTAATGAAAAAGGCTAAGAACTGAATCTAGAATTTGCTTTTAAAACATGCTATAATAACCTATAACTATTCTGTTGACCATTACCTGAATCAAAAATACCACTAGAAAGAAAATGACAAATAATTATGAAACTCTAACGGAATAAAATTGAGCATAATATATCGTAATTAATTAAAATTACAATTCTTGGAAATATTTCTGAGAATTCACTCGATACAGCCATTTTGTGCCAAGACCAGGCTGAACTAAATTTCAACTGTGCTATAAAAATTATAACTGTCTATTTTTAAGTTAATAATATTATAAAAAGTTAATCAGTAAAGAAATGGATAGAATTTAAGGTTAGATGGCCTATTAGATACACACCCACTGGATTGGTTGATCGATCAACTTAGCGATTCTTAGCAGTTGCTACACTATCTATTTTTAGACAGGACCGATATAGCGGCCTAGGTCCATATTGTGGCTACTATACTAGTCTATTGGGCATACAACTTTCTATCCTTGCCACAATATTAATCTTACTGGTGCAGTGGCATAAGTCCTAGAGGACCATTACACTAACTGGACATTAAAACTTGGCTGTAGGCTTTCTCTTGAACATACCAGTGTAGCGATGTATATATCGAAGGATCACTACACTA
>CANXYI012178730.1:0-19685 GCA_948208565.1 Hura crepitans | reverse complement strand
CATGCATTTCACCCCAATTTAATATACATTTCTTATTATTTTCATGCCAAAAACACCATTATAACCTAATTATACCAATTTATCATGCATATACCCAAGATTACACAATTCCATACAATGTTTTACACACAAAACTCAACCTACACATAAGGCACATTAAATTTATCTTATTCCATATACCTAGGGTGTGTGTACACCCCTTTCTCCACCACTTTTAGCCTTATTGCCTTGGTTCTCCTCACTTGGATTTGGTACCCTTAAACATACACCATTTTTGACTTAGAAAAATCCTCAAAAAATATCTAAAGCTCCAATTAAAATTCTAAAACAATGGTGATTCTTAGAATTACTAAATCTACCTATATCAAAAATAAAAAACGAAATTGGAGGACTTACACACACTTTTATCACTATTCACCCAAGTGGTGAATCTTCTAAAATAAGCCCTTTTTCTCCAATTTTTTGGTGGAATTGCTATCTACGAAGGATGGAGGTTTTATTTCCTATAATTTTTATGGAGTTTGAAGGAGAGAGGAGAGAGAAATAAAGAAAATTTAGTGGAGGAATAGTGGCAATGGCGTCGGCTTTTGATAGTTCAAGAGGAAGAAAAAGGCTTTTGCACATGTGTAACCTCTTTAAGTATGGTGGATTGGATGCTTTGGATTGGCCCACATGGCCTTTAAATGGCTAAAATGCAATTTAGGTCACTTTTAGCTTCAAAAATTCACAAAATATTCTTTAGGCCTGTAAAAATTCTCATTTCAGTTTTAAAAATCTTTCATTAGTGTAACTAGGGCCCCTGTAAAATTTCAAGTCAAAATTCAATAGTTGACTTTTTAGCACTATTCACCTGCTAAAATAAAAATATTTAGAAAAAAATATCTATCGACCTCAAAAAATTATAATTCCTCCTCTATCATACTTAGTGAAATTTTTGAGGTTCAGAGCATGGTATTTTCAAGACCATCCGAGCACATCCCAAAGATGTCCCGGCTCAACCTCATTTTATCTCCTCATCCACTAGTTCTTGACCTAAAATAATTTATTGGTTTTACTAAATTTTTTAATTCATTCATTTTTCCTATTTTTAGGGCTGTCAAAGTTTTATGACCAATATGCCAGTCTTTGAACTCATAATGATGGGCCGCACTATGGGGAATATCACTTGGGCCTAGAAGGTATTGTTCATAAGACTTTGACTATTAGGCATTACATGAAGGTTGGATTAATGAGTGAAAGGCAAAAATAGAATTGAAGGAATAAGAGTTTTCCAAATTTGTTGGAGCTTGAATTTGTCGAATTGAAGAGAAAGTGATTAAATAGGGATGTTCTGATTTTGAGTTTGGAATACATGTAAGATCAAAAAGAGAAGAAGGTTGAATTAGAGATTTTCGATAGTGGATCAAGAAAAAAATTTATAGGTAAGGCTGGTCAATATCATAAATATAGAGAGAAATAAAAATGGATAAGAATGGCGAATGGGAGCTAAATAAATGAAAAAGAGCGAAAGAAGCAGAAAGAATAATATTTTTTGGAATAAAGATAGAATGAGGAAGAAGGTGTTAAGGAGTAAGGCTAGCATATCTACTACGATTTTGGGGGAAATTTAAGAGCAAATCTGTAACACCTTCTGCCAATTCTTGAAGGAAGTAGGCAAAGTGTGTTACTTCTTGTGAGGTCACCCATCCTAGAATTTCCCCAAAGACCTTTTGTTTAACTCTTATCCAACTTTAACCTAGCCTACCCATTTTGTATTTCTATATACTTATCCTTTTATTACTGCCTAATTTAGACTATTAAAACATTCGATTATTAATACTAGACATTTAGAGACAATTGGGCAGCATAACGGCTACCCTGGTGAAAAACCTAAAATATACTTGCAAGAAAAATGGTTATAAAACCAAATACACATCACACCTCACTCTTGGACCCTTCTAGTCTGCCAGAATACCATCAGACATCAGCACACACAACACAGCACACAGGGCCTCAGACCTATATGCACACAAATATAAACTTGTATATTATATATTAACAACTAGAGTTATATAGATGTATAAGGTTATTATCTCAAGTTTTACTTTACATCCCAGAACCCACACTCACCTACTATATATGAGTGCATATCTACATCAACCAAAAGAAAAGCAATAGTATACCTAGATGACTTAGAAGCAGCTACACTAATGCTTTTTGAAGCTGAACAACCCTCAATATACAGCCTACGCATCAAAATACCGATATGTTGAGTATAAACTCAGTGATGGAATAGACTAAATATAATATGTGAAAATGCATGCACACATATGAATCATGCAATATATAACATATATGCCAGTTACTCTATTTTACTATATCCAGTTCTTTTGTCTAATCTAGTTTATATATTAAGCTTATAACCAAGTTCATCATAATTTAGGCCCATAATAGACAGATAACACTTTAAGACATCAGATAGCAGGAACTATCCTGTGCAATTGCCCACATTTTAGACCTTAGTAGCTACACCTATCTCGCCTAATAGTAGGGATCAGTCCATAAACCTCCCAATACCGGACTGATAGATAGTAGGGATCAATCTGTAAACCTCCCAATATCTACAAATAGGATAATAGGGATCAGCCCCATGGGACCTCTCAATACCAAACTGGCAGATAGCAGGGATCAGTCCGTAAACCTCCCAATATCTATAAATGAGATAGCAGGGATCAGCCCTATGGGACCTTCTAACATCCATAAATAACCAACGGGTAGAAGGGATCAGTCCAGGTGGACCTCCTAATACTCGAGTGTGCAGGGTTTATCTCAGAAGGTCGGCGGCTATACCTGCCACATCTAACAGACAATAGTGGCCCTAAAGGGACCAAACTGCCTAGTAGCTACTAACTCCCTAGTTGACTGATCAACCTATCCAATGGTGTCTAACTGATGGGCCAGGATACTATATAAGACTATTATTCTTAAATTTATTATTTCTTAAGTCTATTATACCACTAGGCCAGATGCCATGCCAAGTTACACACAAAGTGCCACATTTTGCCTATTATTGCAAAGTTACTATTCATTTGGTCATTTTATGAAACTGTCACTATTCATTTGCTCAATTCCAAATTCCATGCCTTTTATAATTCAATCCATACCAATTTCAATTTCCATCCTTTCCTCATATGCACATACATAAGCCATATTCATATAATAAGGTGTATATTCATGCCATTTTACAATTCATTACCTTGTCATAACATACATATCTAGTTAAGTTATCATTTCACCAAATTTTCATGCCACACATGTTAATATTATTATCCATTTCCAATTATGGTTTATACACTCCATTTACTTGTCATTTTCTCACCTAATATGCCATATACATATTTATACACACCTTGTTACTTCACACACACCATTTGGGCAAAGCACACACATGCACATACCTATGGATTCCTTTCTAATTAATCATGCCAAACTTATTATTTTAAGTCCAATAACATTATTATAACACCATTTTACATTATTGTTACATCTAACCTTATGAACACATAATTCCATACAACATAAATGCAAAATTTCATGACAATTCCATAAACATACTAGATTTTAGTCTATTCCACATACACTATTTTCCCCACCATTTAGAGGCTTGTAAACTTGCTCTCCTTTAAGGGTTTCCTTAGCATCTAAACATACATAATCCACCCTTAGAAGAATTCTCAAAAATTTTATATAACTTTAAATTGAAATCTAAAACTATGGCTAACCTTAGAATACCTTAATCTACCTAAACCAAAAATAAAAAGTGAATTAAAACCACTTACTTAAGAAAATGTCACTATTCACTCAAGTGAGAGATCTCTTAATCTAGTCTCTATTTCTCACTTTTATCAGAAGATTTGGCTTCTAGAGATATGGAGGCTAAGATTCATATAAATTTTATGGGTTTTAGTAGAGAGAGCAGAGAGAAAAATGAAGAAAAATAATATAGGAGTAAAGAGAGTAGCGTCGAAAATTTAGGGCAAGAAGGAGGAAGATAACTCCTTTACACATGTGGCCCATGCACATGTGTAACCTCTTATATAAGGGTAGGTGGGTGGCCTTGATCATGACACTTGGCAATCGGACGGCTCATATTCTCCCTATGCCTTTTTAAGCTTAAGAAATTCATAAAAAATTCTCTATACCTCTAAAAATACTCATTTTAGTTTTAAAAATCCTTGATTAGTGTCACTAAGGTCCATGTAAAATTTCAAGTCAAAATTCCATAGTTGACTTTTTGACACTATTCACCTGTTAGAATAAAATATTCAGAAAAAATAACAAATGACCTCAGAAAATTAAAATTCCTTCTCCATTATACTCATTGGAATTCTTGAGGTTAAGGGTATGGTATTTTTAAGTCTGTCTGGGCACATTCTGGGGTTATCCCGGCCCAAACTCATTTTATCTCCCCATACACTAGTTCTCAACTTAAAATGATTTTATTAGTTCTGCTAAATTTTTAAATTCATTCATTTTACCCATTTTCAAGCCCGCTAAAGTTTTATGACTAATACGCCCTTTTCTAGCCTCATGGAGATGCCCTGCACTGTAAGGAACATCACTTGGGTCTAGAAGGTACTGTTTATAAGACCTTGATTTATAGGCATTACAATCCTTCTCCTCTTAAGGAATTTCATCCTTAAAATTACCTATACTGAAGAGGTGAGGATACTGCATCTGTATCTGCTCCTCACTTTCCCATATCACCTTTGTCATATTGTGGTGCCTCTATAACACTTGCACTAAGGGAATCGACTTGTTCTTTAGCTGCCTCCCCTCTTTTGCCAAAATCTGTAATGGTTCTTCTTCATATGTTAGTTTGGTTGGACTTGTATCTCCTCTATAGCTATCATATGTGACGGATCTAATTGGTATCGACTCAATATCGATACATGAAAGACATCATGTATCTGCTATAACTTTGGTGGTAATGTAAGCCAGTACACCAAGGGTCCCACTCTTTCTATGATCTCGTAGGGCCTAATAAATCTCGGACTGAGTTTTCTTTTCTTGCCATATCTGAGCATCTTATTCCAAGGTGATAATTTTAGAAATACTCGCTCACTAACCTTATACTCGATGTCTCATCTTTTTAAATCAGCATATGACTTCTGTCAATCGGAGGCAGCTTTCAGCCTTTCTTTTGTAATCTTAACTTTTTCCTCCGTATCTCTTATCAAATTAGATCCAACAATCTTACTTTTTCCCACTTCACTCCAACAAAAAGGAGTCCTACACCAACAACCATACAAGGCTTCATATGGTGCCATACTTAACATGGCCTGGTGGCTGTTGTTGTATGCAAACTTAGCTAATGCTAAATATTGATCCCAGTTGCCTTTGAATTCTATGGCATAGCTTATCAACATATCTTCTAGCACTTTGTATCACCCTTTTTTATTATCCATTTGTTTGACGATGGAATGTTGTTCTATAGGTCAATTGAGTACCCAAGGCCTTCTGTAACTTCTTTCAAAATCTAAACGTGAATCTCAGGTCTCAATTTGAGATTATGGCTATTAGAACTATGTGTAATAGCATGGTCTCATCAATGTACAATCTAGCTAGCTTCTCTAAGGAATAGTCTATCCATACTAGTATGAAGTGGGCTGTCTTGGTTAGCCTATCCATAATCACCCATATGGCATTGCACTTGCTCTTGGTCAGTAGCAATCTTATGACAAAGTCCACGGTGATTTTCTCTCATTTCCATTTTGGAATTGCTATCTGATGCAGCAATCCAAAAAGAACCTGGTGCTCTGCCTTCACCTGCTGATAGGTCAAATATCAAGCCATGTACTTAGCTACCTCTTGCTTTATTCCTGGCTACCAATAGTGAGGCTTTAACCCAAGGTACATCTTTATGCTTCCTGGGTGTATAGAATATGGAGCTTCATGAGATTCCTTTAAGATTTGCACTCTTAATCCATCTACATCCTATATATATAGCCTATTCTGGTAGTATAGGCTTCCATCATCACTTGACTCAAAGCCTATAGCCTTCCCATTTTAACTTCACTCATAAGTTACACCATCTGGGTATCTTTCAATTGAGCCTCCTTGCCCTATTGCTTAAAGTTAGCTTTAACTTATAGTTCAACCAACACTGCACCTTCTGCTATGTATTTTATTCTAGCATGCATCAATTTCAAGGTAGATATAAGCTTCTTACTCAGAGAATCTACAACTAAATTCACCTTTTCTGGATGATAGTCAATCAAGCAATCATAGTTCTTGATTAACTCTATCTATTGTCGCTGTCTCAAATTCAGCTCTCTTTATGTAGGTAAATAATTTAGGCTCTTATGGTCACTATAGATGTAACACTTCTCTTCTTACAAATAGTGTCTCCAAACCTTCAAAGCAAAGATGATTACAACTAACTCTAAGTCATGTGTGGGATAGTTCTTCTCATAAGGCTTCGATTGCCTAAAGGCATATGCAACTACCTTGCCTTCCTGTATCAATACACAACTAAGCTTGTTATGGGAAGCATCAGTATATATCACAAACTCCTTATATTGTTCTGGTAGCATCTGCTTTAATCTATCAAAGCTAGTTTGGCACTTGTCATTCCACTCAAACTTCACATCTTTTCTTATTAACCATGTTAGTGGAGCTACAATCATCGAGAAGGCCTTCACAAATCTCTAATAGTAGCCTGCCAATCCTAAGAAACTTTGTATCTCAGACACATTCTTGGGAGGATTCCACTTTAACACTATTTTAATGTTACTCGAGTCTACTTTGATACCCTCAGTTAAGGCAATATGACCCAAGAATGCTACCTCTTCTAACCAAAACTCACATTTACTAAACTTAGCATATAATTGCTTCTCTCTCAAAGTTTGCAACACAATTTAGAGGTATTATTCATGTTCTTCTCGAGTTCTGGAGTACACTAAGTTATCATCAATAAACACGACCATAAACTGATCCAAGTATGGCTTGAAGATTTGGTTCATCAAGTTCATGAAAGCTATCGGGGCATTAGTGAGCCCAAATGGCATCACTAGGAACTTATAATGCCCATATCGAGTCCTAAAGGCAATCTTAGGAATATTACTCTCCTTAATTCGCAAGTGGTGATATCCTGACCTCAAATCTATCTTGGAAAAGACACTAACACTCTATAACTAGTCAAAGAGATCATTGATCCTAGGTAAGGGATATTTATTCTTAACTGTCACCTTATTTAGTTGCCTATAATGGATACACAACTGGAGCAATATGTCTTTCTTTTTCACAAACAATATAGATGCTCCCCAAGGTGAGACACTAGGCCTGATGAAACCTTTATCTAATGACTCTTGCAGCTTCACCTTTAATTCCTTCAGCTCTATAAGGGCTATCCTATAAGGTGTAATGGATATTGGGTTCACACCAAGGTATATCTCAATCTCAAAGTCTAACTCTCGATGTGGTGGTAATCCTGGAAACTCATCTAGGAACACATTAGGAAAATTAGACACAATAGGTATCTGATCTAAGCTAGGGGTCGAAACACTCGTATCTACCACTAAAGCTTAGAAGGCTTCACACCCCTTCTGAATGAGTCTTTTGGCTATTATAGTTGAGATAACATTGGACATGGAGTCTCTTTTAGCCATAATAGTCACCTCTTGCCTATTTAGGGTCTGCAGACTCAACCTTTTCTTTTCAAAGTTAATTACTACTCGGTGCTCTGATAGCTAGTCCATACTAAGTATGACATCAAACTCATGAAAGGGCAGCTTTATTAGATCTACTAAGAAGGTCTAATTATGGATCATCAGAGAACAGTGTCTGTAAATTGTGTTCATTATCACACTCTAACTTATCGGGTTGCTCACTTGAATGTCTAAGTCTATGGGTTTTAGTTCAAGCTTTTTATCTCATGCTTGTGTGGTGCATCTATATGAATGTGTCGATCTAGGATCTATCAAAGCTAGTATGGGAATATCAAATAAAAGGAAAGTACCAGCAATGATGTCTGGAGCCTCTACTTCCTCCTAAGCATGAATGGCGCATTGTCGTGCCGGAGCTCTAGCCTCTGACCTACCCCTCTGGCTAGTGCCCAGCTGATTTTGCCTTTACTATCTTGAGGGTCTACTAGATGTTGCTGCCACTGATGCCTAAGTCTGTACAGCCTTTGTCTGCCTCTAAGGGCATTCCCTCTAATAATGGTCCCAAGCCCCATATACAAAACACTCGCCTTGCTTGAATTGCCAACACTAACCCAATGCCTCCTTTGGTAACTCCCATAAGTCAGAGGTGCACTCTTAGCAGTGGATATTAGTGCACTCGAGGCCCACTAAGATAGAGGTCATTGAGGCCTAAAAGGAAAACCTTGACCAATCCTCTATGATGGAGCCTACCTCTATAACTATTGGCCTATTTGCCTTTAGGACTATTGGCTAGGCTAGAAATCCCTTTGTCTTGTCCCCACTTGGAGCTGAACTGGTATGACCTATAACAAATGGCCTCTTTCTCTAGAATAACTCCCTCTTCTCTTGCAGCATCTCTTCCACATCATAAGTTATTGCTACAAACTCGGAGAAGTCTTTGATCTTTGAGGTTAAGATCTGCATCCTCAGCTTAATATTGCCCTTCTTAAACCTCTTACATTTCTCCCCATCAGTGGGGATAAACTCTAT
The DNA here is from genome assembly GCA_948208565.1 of Hura crepitans. Taxonomy (NCBI): domain Eukaryota; kingdom Viridiplantae; phylum Streptophyta; class Magnoliopsida; order Malpighiales; family Euphorbiaceae; genus Hura; species Hura crepitans. The sequence goes on along the minus strand of CANXYI012178730.1, from coordinate 11,010 downwards.
TGTATATATGCTCAGACAAGCAAAATCTTTCTCATACTCAGAGATTGATCTCCTTCTTTGCTTTCAGTTAAAGAAATCTTGCCTTTTCTTATCTTTATAAGAGTTAGAAATATACCTTTTTTGAAATTCCTTTAAGAAGAACTCCTAAGTCAAGCCAGCTGCTGCCTTTCTCTTTCTCAATGTATCCCACCAATGGAAGGCCTCTTCCTATAGCAAACAAGTGGAACACTTCAAGCACTCATCCTCAGAGCACTTTAGTTACTCTAATATCCTAGTGGTCCACTCTAGCTAGTACTCTACACTTGCCATGTCATCCTCCTTTGCACCTAGAAAGTCCATAGCTCTTATCTTTTTCACCCTCTCTAAAAGTCTATTGCAAGGCTAGGGGAGCTGGTAGAGGTAGAAGAGGTGCAACAGGGACTGGAGCTAGTGGTAGAGGTGCTGTAGTATGTCTCAGTAAATCCACTATCTACTACAGCAAGGCTGGAAAGGCCCGAGTCTAAGGCTAGGGTTGAGGTGGCCATCGGTGAGCAGCATTACTAAGCTCTAGGGTGCTTGCACTCACCTCTGGTCTATGTAGCATAGTAGGGGTATGAGTAGCCACCTCTTCCCCTTGCTTTGGGAGGGTCTGCTCACTCATCGTGTCAAACTGTACTAAAGACAATCATTAGCTTTAGACAGTGTAGCTTGACCCAAAATAAAACCCTAAACTCATGTACTCATGTATAGGACACCTAGGAATGCCTAAACTCGCTCTGATACCACCAAATGTAACACTCCCTGCCTATTCTTAAAGGAAGTAGGCAAAGTGTGCTACTTCCTGTGAGCTCACCCATCCTTGGATTTTCCTAAGGACCTTTTGTTTAACTCTTACCCAACTTTGACCTAGCTTACCCATTTTGTATTTGTATCTACTTATCATTTTATTACTACTTAATTTAAACTATTAAAACATCCAATTATGACTACCAGACATTCACAGACAATCAGGCAGCATAATGGCTACCTGAGTGAAAAATCTAAAATTTGTAGGAAAAATGCTTTTAAAAGAAAATACACATCACACCTCACTCTTAGACCCTTTTGGTCCTCCAGAATACCATCAGACATCAGACACACAACACAGAACATAGGGTCTCAGACCCACAAGCACATAGATATAAATATGCATATTATATATTAACAACCAGAGTTATATAGATATATAAGGTTATTATCTCAAGTTTTACTTTACATCCCATAACCCACACTCACCTACTGTACACGAGTACATATCTACATCAACCAAAAGAAAGAGCAAAAGTATACCCAAATGACTTAGAAGCAGCTACACTAATGCCATCTAAAGTTAAACGACTCTCAATCTACAACCTGCACATCAAAACACCGACACGCTAAGTTTAAACTCAATGGTGGAATAGACCTAATATAATATGTCAAAATGCATGCACACACATGAATCATGCAATACATAACATATATGCCAGTTACCCTATTTTACTATATCCAGTTCTTTTGTCTAGTCTAGTTCATATATTAAGCTCATAACTAAGTTCATTATAATTTAGGCCCATAACAGATAGATAACATTTTAAGACACCGGATAGTGGGAACTATCCTATGCAGTGGCCTACATTTTGGACCTTAATAATGGCACCTACCTCGCCTGATAGCAGGGATCAGTCTGTAAACCTCCTAATACCGAACTGGCAGATAGCAGGGATTAGTCTATAGACCTCCCAATATCTGTAAATGGGATAGTAGGGATTAGCCTCGTGGGACCTCTTAACTTCCACAGACAACCAATGGGTAGTAGGGATCAGTCTAGGTGGACCTCTTAATACCCGAGTGTGCAGGGTTCATCTCAGAACCTTGGTGGCTATACCCGCCACACCCAATAGACAACAGTGGCCCCAGGGGTACCAAACTACCTAGTAGCTACTAACTCCCTAGTTGACCGGTCAACTTATCTACTAGGTGTCTAACTAATGGGCTAGGTTACTATATAAGACTGTTATTCTTAACTTTATTATTTCTTAAGTCTATTATACCACTAGGTCACATGCCATGCCAAGTTACACACAAAGTGCCACATTTTGCCTATTATCACAAAGTTACAATTCACTTGGTCAATTCCAAATTCCATGCCTTTTATAATTCAATCCATGCCAACTCCAATTTCCATCCTTTCCTCATATGTCTATACACAAGCCATATCCATATAATTAGGTGCATATTCTTGCCATTTTACAAGTCATTACCTTGTTATAACATACATATCTAGTTAAGCTATCATTTCACCAAATTTTCATGCCACACATGTTAATATTATTATCTATTTCTAATTATGGTTTATACACTCCATTTACTTGTCATTTTCTCACCTAATATGCCATATACATATTTATACACACCATGTTACTTCACACACACCATTCAGCCAAAGCACACACATACATGTACCCATTGATTCCTTTCTAATTAATCATGCTAAACCTATTATTTTAAGTCTATTAACATTACTATAACACCATTTTATGTTATTGTTACATCTAACCTCATGAACACACAATTCCATACAACATAAATGCAAAATTTCATGACAATTCTATAGACATACTAGATTTTAGTCTATTCCACATACACCCTTTTCCCTACCACTTGGAGGCTTATAAACTTGCTCTCCTTTAAGGGTTTTCTTAGCACCTAAACATACATAATCCACCCTTAGAAAAATTCTCAAAAATTTTATATAACTCCAAATTGAAATCTAAAGCTATAGATAACCTTACAATACCTTAATCTACCTAAACCAAAAATAAAAAGTGAATTAAAACCACTTACTTAAAAAAATGTCACTATTCACTCAAGTGAGAGATTTCTCAATCTAGTCTCTATTTCTCACTTCTGTCAAAAGATTTGGCTTTTAGAGATTGTGAAGGCTAAGAAACATATAAATTTTATGGGTTTTGATGGAGAGAGGGGAGAGAAAAATGAAGAAAAAGAATGGAAGAGGAGAGAGGGTGGCATCAAAAATTTAGGGCAAGGAGGAAGATGACTCTTTTACACATGTGGCCTATGCATATGTGTAACCTCTTATATAGGGGTAGGTGGGTGGCCTTGATCATGACACGTGGTGATTCGACAGCTCATATTCTCCCTATGCATTTTTAAGCTTAAAAATTCATAGAAAATTCTTTAGACCTCTAAAAATACTCATTTTAGTTTTAAAAATCCTCAATTAGTGTCACTAAGGCCCATGTAAAATTTCAAGTCAAAATTCCATAGTTGACTTTTTGATACTATTCACCCACTAGAATAAAATATTCAGAAAAAAATATCAAACAACCTCAGAAAATTAAAATTCCTTCTCCATCCTACTCATTGAAGGAACATCCTGGGGTATGGTATTTTTGAGTTCGTCCGGGCATATCCTGGCTTTGTGGTGATGCCCCACACCACAGGGAACATCACTTAGGCTTAGAAGGTACTATTTATAAGACTTTAACTTATAGGCATTACAAGATCAATCGAAAATTGAGAGGGAAGAAGAAGCTAGTCAAGCAAGGTAACTAATTGATTTGATTCCTTTATTTAACAGTAATTTTGTGTTTTAATTAGTTATTGATGAAATAAAAATGAATTGGGGTTGAATAGAGGAATGTAATTGATAGAATTCTCGACAAAAAATGGGATTATGATTGTTATAATAGAAATGAACTTTGTTGTATGCAATAGGAGTAAATTGGTATAACTTCATTTAAATTATGCTGGGATAGGTTTAATTGGTAAGGAAACTAATGATATATATTAAATGGTAGGAAGAACAAAAGTATTTGAGAACCTAAATATGGAATAAAGTTGTCAAATGCTTAGGAATTATTTCGAATAGGTAAAAATTAGCGTCTATTGCTACTATGTGAGTTTTAAGCTATTAAATGGTCTATTCTAGGAATTTGTGCATTAAAAAGAGATAAAATAGATACATAGAAATGATTTTTACCATGTCGATTAGTATTTTATTGTTATTCTGTGGATGAGGTGGCCAACTTTGGGACTTTTAGATTAAATTATGAAAAAGGATTTAATAGAAATGGATTAAAATCAAAATTTTAAAGGGATGAAATTATGGTAATTGTAGGGGAAACATTTTGTTTCAATTGGGGGATTTTCTACTATTTTAGTCAGTATATATGGGTTTCATTATGATTTATAGTACTAGGATTATATGCACATTAAAGTTATAGAGATATGAAACCTATAAAATCTTAAGTTAATATTTGAATTACATGAAACCTTGAATTCTATACTGATTATAGAAAAATCAAAGTTACCTATTGATAGTCAAAACTTTCACTTAAGGAAGCTTTAAGAATTGAATATACAAATCCTTTAAGTACCTTTTGCGTATAATTAACATGCTTGATAAGTTAATTGAACTATGACATTAATAAAAGAAATAGGAAGAGGCTATACATGGTTAAGGTATACCAAACTGAGAGTTTGGTTATAATGTTAATACTAGAAAGTGATATGGGAAACTAATTCATGTAATAACTATGAGTAAAATATATTCTTTTTAGGTGGATAATTAGCTAATGTACATGCTCATGAAAATACTTATGTTAATGGACTTGTTAGTTAACTTGTGTATGTACATATGTGTGTGTGTGTGTACACACACACACATAAAACTTGTAAGAACCATAAGGATGTCACTTTTGATATTAAGGGCCCAATGGATAAAAAGGGTATAAATAGTGAGTTTTAAGGTAAGAATAATCATGTAAGTGCTTATGATCTTTCTTTTCTATTTATATTGCACAATATTATGATTTAAAGATTTTGTTTGAATGTATGACAATGAATGTGACACATATAAAAGTTTTGAATAACGACAGACATGTAAGTATATTTAAGTATGTAAGCTATGGACTTTCAATAAAGCGTGTTTTATATAATAATGATTAGAAAGAAAAATTAAACAAATAATTATATGGTAATTATGCACAAATGAAATATGTCTAATGGTGCTGGGAACTACAAATTTATTAATAATATGAGGAAATATACAACTCTATTTACTTTGAATAGAATGGTTGGAAGAAACATATAAAGAGTGTAATTGATAACATGCCTTATCTATATGAAGCCAAATGTCGTAGATGTGATAAATGCCTTATGTGCAATTATATAGAAGTATGTAAAGTATATAAAGTGTTAATCTATACAGTTGCTTAATGATATGTACAACATATGTGATAAATATATGAATAATTGCTATGATCATGTTCATAATATAAAGAAGGGTACAAGTGGATGATAACATAAACATGTATATTTACATGTTGTTAATAAAGATACATAAAATACAACTAAAGATTGATGTGATGTAAGTAAGCATGAAGCTACCTATTACATATATATGTGTATACATATGTATGGATAAGTAGAGGTTACATAGCCCTAAAAAGTTATAAGTATAATGTTTTAACATGGTTATGTGCAAGATGCCTATGTATGAAATATTATAATATTAAAGAAAAGATTTACTCGTAGATGTATTAGTTTCCATGATCGAAAAATAGGATTTATATGTTCATGTGATAAAATGGCATATTATGTATTACAAATGCAAAACTTAGAGTGTTATGCTATAATGAGCTTATGATTTCATTGGATGTCATGATCATGAATGTTATAGAAAAAAATGCTCTTACATGAGATTTGTTGACACATACATAAGGTATGTGCCCCATGAACTTAATCTAAAGTTTCGATATTCAAGTATGTTAAATGCATAAGAATGACATGGCATTGGCCTAGCATGAAAGGAAAGATGTCCATAAGAAAATGGTATGATTCATATATCATATGAATGTTTGAAATTCAAATGCAAGTTGATGATATGCTTATGATCTAAACGAAATGAAATTTATGAAAAAAATATAATGTACCCATTTCTACCTAGTTTGGCAAGCCAAATAATGGACTTAGTAGATTTTCCATGAACTATAGCTTTGGCTACCAAGACTTTTATGCACCTTATAGCTAGTGCAAGTGCCACCTATACCTTCGGGTACCAAAAAAAGTTAATAGTTTGGAAGAATCACTGCATTTGTTCCCTTTAGGTACAAAGAAAAATTAACATGTCAAAGGAAATCCATCATAACTTGTCTTAAAAGGTCTTAGGAGGAAATATGTCAAGTTGTGATTGATGATAACAAAGTAACATGGTTCTTATAATCTAACTTAATTATTTTATGAATGTGGTTATTTGCACAAAAGAATGAAACATGATGCAAAGAGCATACATACATAACATGACTTATACTATTGTTATGAGATATGCTAATGAAAGTGAAAAGAGGGATTACGTGTATGATGTATGCTAATACCTATGAATGGTTAATAAAATACATAATGAAACTAGATGTAAAGATGTAAATGTATAGTCAAGTTTTACGAGTTATGTATAAAGGGTATTTATAAGTATGTTTGATGCAATACTTATGTTATGGCTTCATGATGCATAACTTATATCTATGTAAAGCTATAAGGAAAACTAAGTTACGTGTACCTTATTACATACATATATGCACAAATGAAATGAAGTTATCTATATGTACTAAAGTGTTTTCTAGAACAAAGATGAAATGCTATTTTTATTAGTATTACTATGAAATTTAGTTTTAAATAACTACTTTATCATATAGATACATGTTCATGTGTATAACTAGTAAGGAAGATTAAAGATTAGTGGTCTAGGCTAGTTTTTGGTTTTGCTGAGTGATTTCACTTAGCAAGGGATTTTTCCTTTGCATAGGTCTCCACTAGTGTTTAACGCAGAAAAGTAGAGTAAGATGCTATATCAGAAAGTCCAAATAGTGCAAAGCATAGAGTTTTAGGGAGTCTTTAACTTTTGCATCTTGTTATGGATGATTGTATTATATATGATATCTTCTATGTATACATAATGTCATATTTTAAGGAGACTTGTAAAATATGATGTAATGTGTATTGACTCGAATGATCTAAATCATAATAAATGATAATTGTGTGTGTATGAAGTGTGTGAGTATGTGTGAATTATAGAGTATCTAATTATGAGTATAATACCTTTCATGAGTAAGATGTATTTAAAAAGCTTGCTTACTGATGGTATTATTTTGCCATTATAATTTGTATGGCATGTATGTACTTGCAACTTAAAGAAAGAATAGTGATAATGTATGATGCATGGCTATATATATTTATATATATACACATATTTGTTTAGGTGCATGTAATTAGTGTGAATTCATGGATTGAGATGGTTATTGGAAGTTGGTAATTGGTTGAATATGGCATTTTAATAAGATATGAAAATGTACTAGAAAATTTTTGGGTAATGCCATAAATAGTTGTTATGCCATTAGATTTTTGGCATAATAACCCATCTATGCAAATGTTTTAAAGTAGTAACTATTTTATCTTTGATAAAGAAGTATAATGAAAAGTCCTTAAATGGATGGTAAAATGATTTCATAAACAAAAAATTAAAAATGAAAATTTCTTACTCACTTTTTTTATACTCGTGGATTGTACTTCTGTATTTTGCCATATATTTATATGTATGTTGTAACATCTCTTATTGAGCTTCCTCAGATTCATAAATAAAGGTGTTACAAAACCTATGTGTATACAGAGTGCTTATTAAGAGATGGTTTGACTCTAATTATACTTTCCATCTGCGTTTTGGGAAGGACATTATCAGACCTATTAACTTTGCTATTATTACTGGTATCCTTTATAATAGTTAGTGAATTGCATTTTATCCTAGCATATAGTGGAATTATATCATCTCTCTACTCAGGTTCTATCTTAAGGTGAAAGGGAGCGATGGGATTTATTATTTATCTATTATGGAGCACTAGATCGGGGTGGCTCATATTGATCCATTGTGTAAAGTCCAAGTTGACTAAATTGTCAGGGGTTGTATTCTTGAGCTATTTAGGTGTATATTATTTGCTAATACCAAAAATACCATTTAGAATCCTTTTATGTTGCCATTGAGAGATATAGATGCCATTTTTACTTAGGATTAGGGTCTTTAGCTTTAGGCATGCTATATACAGGATTGGATAAGAGCTATAAAGGTATAGTGAAGACACAACAAGGTTTTATGATGGTTCTTAATATAAAACTCTTTCTTTCTTTTTTTTTTTTTGCTTTTTGTCATATATTTTACCCAGTTCTTTTTCTTATATCTTCTCTTTCTCCTTTTTTTTGCTCTTTTATAGATTTAGGCCTATGAGAGGGCCATTGTACCTTATCCTACTATTGTTATAATCTTTGACATTAAAGTTCTTGAGATTGTTGTAGGGGAACTCTTTTATTATTGGTCGGGAGCACGAAGTTTACTTTTATCGAACCAATATCAATAACTTAAAGTATAACATGGTAATCTTTCAATCTTGTCTCATCTTTTTTCTTTTATCTTTTTTTTTGTCTTATAGCTTTAATGGTAAACTCTTGTAATTCTAAGTTCATATATGCTATTAGGGTCTAGAGATTAGTGTTGGAGTCTAGTGAGGAGATCCTCACTCTTTCGCACGAAGTTGAGATATCTATTAAAGGGTCCATATCTCAATGTTGGTACTTTAAAAGAGTGCTTGAGTGGCACATGGCTCTTATTTTAAACTAGTCACTGAGGATATAATTGAGTTTTGCTTAAGTGCCTTTATTCTTCCTACTAACTTGGTTGAGTAAAGGAGGACTAGTATTTGAGCTGAGTCACTTGTGGATTATTGAGCTAGTTATCCTTCCTTTTGTTAGGAGTTCCTTGTTGAGAAAGGTTCATGTGACCTCTTTTATGTTAGTCTTAATATGCATTCTTAGTATAAGCACCTGGATTTTAGGCTTATAATGATAACTAGAGACAAGACCAAGCAACAAGATAAAGAAGATAAAACCTTTGTCCTAATAGACTAATAGGATAACTGGTCTGTATAGACTAATTACCCTAAGGTCTATATAGATTAACAAATTGTCAGCCTAAAGGAATCGAGCCCGTGGCCCATAGTTAGCTTGAACCTTTAAGCTTAAAGTCTGCACATACTTAATTCCCAAATCCATGATTCGTATGAACCTCAGTTCAAAAAGCTTCTAGATTATGAATCTTTGTATTTGGACTCTGATTTTTATTCTGGTGAGAATTCATATTTAGTTGAATGAGAATACCTCACTAAAGCCCTATAAATACCCCTTTTATGAAGCTAATTTGATATAAACAATTAACCTAAGGAACCTCTACTATGGGAGCTTCTTTACGAGTCTTAGCCATCTCTAAAACTCATTATTCTTTTTAAAACTCTACCTTTATCTTATTTCTTAGAGCATTAATCACAAGATAAGATCTAAGGCTATTGTTTTAATCTTTTTTTTTACTTTAATTAATTAACTGAGGATCTCCTAGGATTAATTAACATTTGAGGTGATTTATTTTAATCCATACATCAATCATAGAAGTAGGTTAACATCTATACATCATTTTCCTCATGTTTTAATCATTCATAAAATAATTGTAAGCACACTTGTATTCTAGATCTGATGACTAATTTGCACGGACTTCTTTTAATAAGTATTTAGGTCTGCATGGACCTATTATTTCATGTGACTTGGTTTATATAATCCCAAAGAACTTAGTTTCGACTAACAATGTTTATGTTATTTGAATTAAAGATTGCTTTATTAACTGCCAATAATGTTGATAATGTTTAATCATGTATGTTATATTCATAATCATGACCATTCATATGTTGTTCATATTCATTGCTATTTTATGATTCTATACTATTATCAAGTCCTCATAGACCTTTTCTTGTTATTTGAGTTTTGCAAGGTTGGTCCTTCATACTAGAATAATGGTCAACATAGTCCTACTTTAGGTGTATGGGTGGTCTACATAGACCAAGTGAAAAAGCTTCTCTATAAGTTCTAGCCATCTCTAAAACTCATTATTCTTTTTAAAACTCTACCTTTGTCTTTTCCTTAGAAAATTAATCACAACATAAGATCTAAGGCTATTGTTTTAATCTTATTTTTTTACTTTAATTAATTAACTGAGGATTTCCCAAGATTAATTGACATTTAAAGTGATTTATTGTAATCCCTACATCAATTATAGGAGTAGGTTAACATCTATCATCACTTTCCTTATGTTTTAATCATTCATAAAATAATTGTAAGCACACTTGTATTCTGGATCTGATGACTAATTTGCACAGACTTTCTTTAACAAGGATTCAGGTCTGTATAGACCTATTATTTCATGTAACTTATATTATTTAGTCCCAACAGACTTAGTTTTAAGTAACAATGTTTATGTTATTTGAATTAAAGATTGCTTAATTAATTGCCAATAATGTTGATAATGTTTAATCATGTATGTTATATTCATAATCATGACCATTCATATGTTGTTCATATTCATTGTTATTTTATGATTCTATGCTATTATCATGTCCTCATGGACCTTTTGTTGTTATTTGAGTTTTGCAAGGTTGGTCCTTCATACTAGAATAGTGGTCTACATAGACCTACTTTAGGTTTATGCGTGGTCTGCATAAACCGAGTGAAGAAGCTCAATCAAGTCTATATGGAGTTAATGATGTTTAATTGAGACCAGTTTTGTTATAGACCTATTTTATTTCATTCATTATTTATTTTATGTACCTCTTCTATTATGGTTGCAGTAGGCAGTTTATTTTAACTCGATTTACATGTAAAATAGCATTTCGCATAATTGACTTTTCTAGATAATTAACTTGGTGCTTTCTAATAAAATGTTTTGAATTTTCTTTAATAAAAGTCATAATAAAATATATTTTAGTAAAGGCCAATCTCCTAGAGATAAGAGTTAGGAAATTACCAAAATTCTTATAGAATTATGGATAATTATCAAGTTACAAAATACTTAATGAATAACCAATTTTATGGATGTATATATTGTATTTGTTTTTATTTGAT
>CANXYI012178716.1:0-12690 GCA_948208565.1 Hura crepitans | reverse complement strand
GTGATAATGATAAACGCAGGAATAGGGACAAATTCCAGCTCACTCTACTAAATGTCTCTCTAGCAAATATGTTAATGTAGATAAAACAGAATCATGGAACATTAAACTAGCCCAAAAAGTTAAGTGCTAAGTCATACAAAAAGAGAGATAAAAAAAAAGTTCTACAATTTTCATAGAAATGTCGGCCACAAAATGGATGAATGCTGACTTCTCAAAGAGGAGATTGGAAGGCTAATCTGAAGAGGGTCGCTCAAATGATTGATAAAAAGAGACGGTGTTGATGTGAGCCTTGCATGCAAAGAAAAAAGCAGTCTCAAAAGAAGGTGTGACCATAAGAATGATAATGATAAACCAAAAAGGGATGTATCGCTCGATCGAGCAAAAGCATGAAGTAATACATGTAATTTCTGGTGGGAACTCATATGAGAGCAATAGCAAAAGAAAAAAAGGCTAAACTGGGGGGTATATATAACAAAAGAATCAGATCTAGTAATGCCAGTCTCTATATCTGCAAAGGATGCAAAGGACGTTAAAGTTTCTTGCGAAGACACCTTAGTCATACAAGCATATATAGCAAATTTTCTAGTGAAAAAAATACTAATGGATAATGGAAGCGCGGTAAATTTGCTAACACTAGAGGTATACAAGAAGATGAGGCTGCATATAGAGGACCTTACCCATGGTCGGACACCTCTCATAGGCATAGACATGCTGTTTATACACTATGCAGTTTTTGGAAAGCCAATGTTGTACAACACAGGAGTAGTACCTTATATATGTTACTTGGTCATAAAGATACCAACTGATAAATGGGACAATAGTAGTGTACAGAGATTAGCAAGCAGTCGAGAAATTGTATGCTTAATAGTAAAAGAAGTCACATCCAATAATGCAGATTTTATGGTTAAGGTAACCATATTTTTGGTTTTTAACCATCATAAGTATAAATAATAACAAATAGATTTTATAAAAAATAAGAAAAATTCTTAAAAACATATACCAGCTTTTTAAATGAAATAAAATAAGCTATAACTATTTAAACACTAAATTATTTATCTTGTTAATTAAATTATAAAATGAACATAATCCAAAATGCCTAATTGAAAATTTATAAGATAAATAAATAAATAAATAAATCATTTAACTCTAGTTATAATAATTATAGCACAAATTAATTATAATTACACATAGAAATATAGCACATGAGAAAGATTAGATAGAGTTAATTTGGTGGCGCCCAAATAGGGCCAACATCTATTTTATGTTTGAGTCAAAGACAAAAAATATAAAGAAGAAGTTATGAAATTAGGTTGAGAAGTAAAAAAAAATGGTTATATATATAACTACTATTTGGTTGGTTAACCATATTCAACAGTTTTTACAAGAGCTGAATAATAACCAAACCGTATATTAAGAAATTTTGAAAATGAAGTTCATAACCTAAACCATTGGATCAGTTAACCTAATTTTTGGGCTTGTTTTCATATCAATTTTTCGATTAGTCGATTTTTCAAAATTTTGCACATCCCTACTCATCCATTTTACATGGCATGTGAAACCACTTTTTTCTATTAACATTTGATACTCCAAACAGACAACTATCCTCAAGTAAGTTACAATAATTCACTAATTATCAATACCATCAAAAATTAAACTGTATGTGAACAATGCCCTTTTTATTCAAGATATGAAATTTATAAATAATTTTGAGATAAATTTTAATATTAGAAATAGATGTAACGTTCGAAACTTTTGATTTTATGAATAGTACTTCTCGAGCTGTGAATAATATTTTTTGAGAAACTGGATCACACTGAGATGACCGAGAGAGAGTATTAATCATAAAACTATGATGGGTGAACTACTGATGAAAATAAAGTTATTTGGAGTAACCACTGAACTAATAAAAATTTTCACGTCAATATATAGTGAATAGTGAACTTAGTTTAAGTTGAGCGCTAAAATGTTCTGGATGTGCTTGAAAGAATCCAAAAATAGCATGACTTGAAGGTCAAAAATTCCAATTAGTCTGATGGTGTTGAAATCATAATTTTTTGACATCAATAAGTATTTTATTTGAATTTATTGAAAACACAATTGATTAATTAACCAGGTTTTCATTAGTTTTTGGGCTCGAGATTTTAGGAGTTTCTAAATTGGAAAATTTTAGATTTTTCAGTGCCTAGAGAGGAATTTTTAGAGGTCTCAAGGATTAAAATTATATTTTTAAAATTTAAAACATAAATAAGATTAATCATAGCCGTAGGATCGCCATATGGCTTGATCATGGCCATTCATGGTCTTAATATAAAAGGTGTAAGTGTGTGTGCACCACACATGATCAAATCACCCACCATCTTCCTTCTCCACCCCAAGGCAATGCCACCCTTCTTTTCTCTCCTCTTTCTTTGTTTCTTCATTATTTCACTATTTCTCTACCAAAGGCTTTAAGTTATACATGAAAATTGATCCTCTCTATGTCTAAAGCTCTAATCCAGTGTCAATTTTACAATAAGAAAGTGTTTTGAGGCAATAAGAGAAGTTTGGAGATTTAGGGTTTCTAACCTCTAAATCAAACCAAACCTTAAGGTGAAACCTTACTATTTTTCTAGGTAACTAGACATATTCAGTTTGATGATTCTGCCATTATTTTTGAGTTTGGTATAGTGTAGATTTTTCTATGAATTTTTCTAATATATTTTCTATTATGGAATTTAGAGAAAGTGGAAGAAAGCTAAGATAAAGGAAAAGAGAAGCTGTGAGGTGCTGTTTGAGACGTCGAATAATCACTTTGTAAGCATATTCGATAAAATATATGTGTGTTGTGCATTTTCAAGAATTATAGACATTAGGTGACTTTGTTAGTTTAGGGGTTAGAATAACCCTAAAATTGTAAGTATGGCACATTAGGGTTTAAAAGGTGCTAAATTAAAGGAATGAATGAAAAATGGGGTAAAAATAAATTAAATGATGAAAATGGTAGGTTGGCCAAATGGTGTGAACATGAGGGCAAAATGGTAATTTAGGTATTTATAGCTACAATGACCGTATGTGTATTAAGCTTGAATGACATGGTATATTATGAATTGGATATGTAAATAATGAATGTGTATGGTAATACAGATATTGAGTATGTAATATGTGTATATGTGGTGTGATGAGGTGTGTGATGCATAATGTGTGCGTGAACATAATGAGACTTGCAATATATATTGGTAAAATGATGATGTGATTATTGACATGAGGTTAATGATGTAAAATGATCACTTGAATAAAGTGAGAAGGAATAATGCATGTAAGGTTGTGACATTGCGGAAATGTGGTTATGTAACGTACCACAAAATAGTAAGTCATTGGTTAACAAGCATATCTCAATTGTATGGATGTGTGAAAGAAGTTTTAAGTGAGAAAATGTGCATAATATACGTGGTCTACATAGAACTAAGAGAAAGAAGTGGTAATAGTCGACATATGTTAGATAACCTACTGGATAAATTGATTAATAAACTAGGGATATAACGGCTGCTAGGACACTACAGTGTCATGTTTAATACAGGTGTGACTGTTGTGAGGTTTTAGAGGGCCACCACACACATATATGTTGTATATTATATGATTTGATATAACATGATATTTTCATACAGGTGCAACTACCGCGAGGTCCAATAGAACCACTGCACGTATTCTTATGTGTAGCTGTCGGGAGGTTCAATAGGACTATTGCATAGTTATAGTGATATGTTATGCTAGTGCAACAGTTATGAGGCCAGTAGGGCCACTACACTCTCATACTAGTGCAGGAGCCGTGAGGTCCAAAATATGGGCTATTGCACATTGTGATCTCGATATCTAGTATTGGGATTGGTGTCTGTCATATATGGACTAGTAAATGGTAAATAACAATATGTAAATTAACGACCAATAAGTTGATAATTAATCATAAAGACAAGTATGATATATGAAATTAAATAACGTAACATGAGTAAGCACATAACTAAATAGGGTTAATGATGTGTATGCATATGATTTGTGTTTATGTGGCATGGCATGCTAAACATGACTTATGTATGTGCGCGAGTGTAAGCATATTTTATCGAATACACCATTAAGCTTTATGCTTAACGCATTGTGTTTTCAATGCGTAGGTTGTAGATAAATAGCTTTAGCTCAACCTCAAGGCAACATTGCAATGGAGCTAGCTTTAATCTTTTAGGTATGCTTTTGCCTTTTGTTGTGTGACGTACATAATGGTAGATAACACTCATGTGTAGATAGGTAGAATGAGTCAGTTTTGTCCTATGTGTATATTTTATTTATGTTTAACTTAGACATGTAAATAAATATGATAAATGTTGTATTGTTTTAGTGTGCATACACGTGGACCTGACTATGTGTTGATGGTATGATTGTTATGAATGATATGACAACTTGATTGTGAGAATGTTGATTGAGATGGGTTATGAGGACCAGATAGATCCAGAATGATGGATTGAGATTGGGACTTTATAGAAGTGTTATTTCTGCAGGTTTTGTTTTGGGATATGACACCATGTAACCGTTATGTTGCCATATTCCCATTTTAGCGGGACAATTTTATTTTGTGTGCATTTGTACATAATATATGGTTTGTTTGCATATAGGCATAGGATATCCATGAATTGCACACACACATAACAAGTTTTTAAGAATATAATGGTGGAACTAGGTAGAATTTGTTAATGTGTCATCTCTTATTCGAGTTGGCAGCAATTCGGGTAGGAGGTGTCACAATATGCCATCTCTCATTCAGATTCGACTACTGGGTTAGGTGAAGGGTGTCACATTAGGTGGTATCAGAGCAGCGCTTAGGCATTCCTAAGTGTATTAGGTTGCATATGAGTGCCATAGGGTTATACATATACATATCACATGACACTGCACTGCTTAAGGCTGATTTTTATTCTTTGATATAGATTAAGGATGAGTGAACTGAGATAGCCAGCTAGTGAAGATGAGGTGGAGAGTTATGCTCCTATAGCTGTCCATGAGCTGATGAGTACAGAAACTCTTGTACCTAGTGATGTAGCCCAGCTTGCACCTACCCAGCCAACAATAGTGCAACTAACACTTTTACAACAGAGGGCAGAAGTGTTCAAACAAGTTGTTGTAGCAGTTATCCCACCTCCACTACAAATGCCACTGCCACAACCATCGCAAGCTTTTCAGAAGACTTACCTAGAATGAGTTAAGAAAATGAGAGTTGTGGATTTCCTAGGATAGATAAAGATGATTCTGCCACAACAAAATATTGGCTTGAAAGAATTGATCGGATCTTAAAGCAACTAAAATGCACCTTAGAGGAAAATTTCATTTGTGCCACCTCGCCATTACAGAAAGAGGCATATCATTAGTGGAGGACAATGGTAGAGTGTAAGGCTCCGGTAGACCTGAGATGGGACTTTTTCCTATAGGAGTTCTAGAAGAGGTACATTACGAACAACTATCTGGAGAAGAAGAGACAACAATTCCTTAACCTAAAATAGAGGGGATGACTTGTATCAGAGTATGAAAAGGAGTTTGCTAGACTGAGCAGATATGTGACAAAAATCGTGCCCACTGAAGAGGAAAGGTGTAGAAGGTTCAAGAAAGGCCTCAACACTAACATCAGGCTGCAGGTAGTTGTGAATAAGATTAGGGAATTTGCTCCATTAGTTACTACAACCTACATAGTTGAAAATATATTGAAGGAAATGAGGGAGAATTTTCAAAAAAAGATATCCTTCATTGTAGGTCAAGCCAGTTCTGCCCTAAAAGTGGGCAAGAAGCAGAAGGGATGCCTAACTACACAATTATCATAGAGATAAGTCCCGATTCAAAAATCTAGGCCAGTAGGGAAATTCAAACCTTGATAGCAAAGGCTAACTACTAGTGCACCAGTTTCTATAGTTAGGAAGGCACTAACTATCTGTGGCACATACGGGAGGAGACATGGAGGTATTTGCTGAAGATTTGTTCTAGGGGCATGCTACATATGCAGGTTCAGGGGCCATTACTAGAAGGATTGCCCATTAAGAACTGAAGCTGAAGACTCCGCACAACCCTAAGCTTTATCACCAGCACCAACTAGGAGTTAGAAGGAGAGCAAATAAGCTAAAGCTGGAGAGAGTCAGAAATCAAGATCAAAGGCGAGCTAGAGAATAGAGACTTGAGCTTTAACACGTCAGTATGCCATTAGGGCCTGAGTGGAGACAGACTCCCCCGATGTTATTGCTAGTACATTTTATTTTCTCAATTCATTTATTTTGGCACTAATGAACCTAGGATCCACATATTTTTACTTTTGCGCCACACTAACATAGGATAGATAGTTACAGTCACAACCCATAAATATAGAAATCATGGTGAATAATCTTATAGGACAACATGTTATAGTGAATAAAATATACAAGAATTGTCCTTTAAATGTCTAAGGACACATATTTCCAGTAAATCTTATCAAGTTACCCTTCAGTGAATTTGACATCATACTGGTATGGGTTGGTTATCTAAACATCATGCCATAATGAACTGTTGATAGAAGAGACTTCCTGTCCAGACAATAGATAAAGATGAGATTATAGTTATTGGTGAGAGAACATATTTCCTGTCTAATGTTATTTCTGCAATGATAGCTCGGCAAATGATCTGAAAGGGCTATCAAGCATATTTGGCACACGTAGTTGATAGTAAAAAGGTGGGACTTGATGTTAGCCAAATGCCAGTAATGGTAGAATTTCTAGATGTCTTCTTAGATGAGTTGCTAGGGTTATCACCTAAGCATGAGATTGAGTTTACCATCGAGTTGTACCCAGGCACAACACCGATATCGATAGTCCCTTATAGAATGACACCTATATAATTAAAAGAACTGAGGTGCAATTACAAAAGTTGCTAGATAAAAGGGTTTATTAGATCCAATGTTTCACTATAGGAAGCATCGGTCTTGTTTGTGAAAAAGAAGGATAGCTCCTTACAGCTATGTGTAGATTACATATAGCTCAATAAAGTAACGATCAAGAATAAATACCCAATGCCCAGGATTGATGACTTGTTTGATCAACTCAAAGGATCCAGTGTTTTCTCAAAGTTTGACTTAAGATCTGGGTATCATCAACTCAAAACAAAGGAACCTGATATGCCAAAAATAGCCTTCTGCACTACGTACAAACATTATGAGTTTTTAGTGATGCCATTTGGTTTGATTAATGCCTTAGTTGCGTTCATGGACCTAATGAATTGGATATTCAAACCATACTTGGATTAATTTATAGTGGTGCTCATTGATGACATCTTGGTGTATTCTAAGATCAAAATAGAGCATGAACAGCATCTCAGGTTGGTATTACAGACCCTAAGAGAAAAGCAGCTTTATGCTAAATTGAGCAAGTGTGAATTTTGGCTGAATGAAGTGGTATTCTTGGGACATATTGCCTCAATTGATGGAATTAGGGGGACCCAAGCAAAATTAAGGCTATATTAGAATGGAAGCCTCCGAGAAATGTGACAGAAAGTAAAAGTTTCTTGGGATTAGTCGGTTATTATAAGTGATTTGTTAAAGGGTTCTCAATTATTGTTGCTTCCATGACATGCCTATTAAGGAAAGATGTGAAATTTGTGTGGGATCACAAATGTCAAGGAAGCGTTGACTAATTGAAAGCTATGTTGATAGAAGCTCCTATCTTTACATAGCCTGAGTCAGGGAAGGACTTTGTTATTTATAGTGATGCTTCTCATAATAGACTCAGGTGTGTATTAATGTAGGATGGCAAGGTAGTGGCCTATGCATCCACATGAAAGGAATTATTTGACAGATGATTTGGAATTAGTTGCCATTGTCTTTACCTTGAAAATATGAAAGCATTACCTATATAGTGAGAGATGCTATTTATATATAGATCATAAAAGTCTGAAATACTTACCTACCTATAAAGAGTTGAGCTTAAGATAGTGAAGATGGATGGAATTGATCAAGGACTATAATTGCCTAATTGATTATAATCCTGGTAAAACAAGTGTAGTAACTGATGCATTAAGCTAGAAATTCTTAGGTTCCATAAAGGCAATGAATGTTCAGTTGTAGTACCTAGAGGATGGAGCCTTACTAGTTGAATTATAGGTGAAACCTGATTTGATTCAACAAGTGACTGATGCCCAGAAAATTGATAATCAACTCATGCATATAATGGGTTTGATTAAAGAGGGGAAGACTACTAAACATGAGATCAAGATTGATGGGTGTTTATATTACCACGACTAATTGTGCGTGCCAAATAGAGAGGACATTAAAAGATAGATTTTGCGGGAGGCTTATAATTCTCCATATGCTATGTATCCCGGGAGTACAAAAATGTTTCATGATTTGAAGCCTTATTACTAGTGGCCTAGAATGAAAGGGGATATAACTGAGTATGTGACTAAATATCTCACCTATCAATAAGTGAAAGCTGAACACTGGGTTCTTTTTAGATTGCTTCACCCCATAGCAATACTAGAGTGGAAATGGGAAAGAGTCATGATGGACTTTGTAGTTGGACTATCTGTGACCAAGAATAAATGTGATATAATATGGGTAATTATTGATAAGCTTACTAAGATAGCACACTTTATTTAAGTGAGAATGGATTATTCACTGAAAAAGCTCGCATAGCTATACATTGATGAAATCATGAGGCTATATATAGTGTTAGCATTTATTATTTTAGATCAGGACTTAAGGTTCACATCCAAATTGTGGAAGAAATTACATGATGCTTTGGGTACTCGACTCATATTTAGCATATCATGCCATCCATAAATAGATGGCCAACTAGAGAGGGTTATTTAAGTGTTGGAAGACATGTTGAGGAGTTATGCCATTGAATTTAAAGGAATTGGGACCAGTATCTTTCTTTGGAAAAATTTGCATACAATAATAGCCATCAAGCAAGTTTGGGAATGGCATTGTACGAGGCTTTATATGGAAGGAAGTGCAGGACCCCATTATGTTAAAGTGAACTAAGTGAAAATAAGCTGATGGGACCAAACTTGACCAGAGATGCAGAAAAAAAAGTCAAGATTATCACAAATCAGTTAAAACTAGCAACAGATAGATAGAAATCATATGCAGACCTAAAGAGAAAGCCGATTGAATATGAGGTAGGAGATAAAGTCTTGCTTAAGGTATTACTTTAGAAGAAAATACTTCGATTAGGTAAGAAAGACAAATTGATTCTAAGATTCATTGGCTTATATGAAGTAATAAAAAATGTGGGACTAGTGGCTTATTGACTAGTATTACCTCCTGAGCTATAACAGATTCATGATGTCTTTTACATTTCAGTACTAAAGAAATAAAGATCTGATCCTTCCTATGTATTATCAACAGAGGAAATAGAGGTGCAATCTGACCTCTTATACGAACAGGAATCGATCTAGATTTTAGAGTGCAAGGTGAAAGAACTATGTAAAAAGGTAGTGCCATTGGTGAAAGTGCTATTGAAGCACCACAACTCGCTAGAGGCAACTTGGGAAAGCGAGCAACAAATGAGGGAATAGTATCCATATCTATTTGAACCAGATAAATTTTGAGGATGAAATTTTTTAAGAGAGAAAGTAAATGTAATGCTCGAAAATTCTGATTTTGTGAATAGTACTTCTCAAGTCGTGAATAGTATTTTTTAAGAAATCAAGTCACATTAAGGTAACTAAGAAGGAGTATTAGTCATAAAACTATGATGGGTAAACTAGTGATGGAAATAAAGTTATTTGGAGTAACCATTGAACTAATAAAAATTTTCACATCGATATCTAGTGAATAGTGAATTTAATTTAAGTTAAGCGGTAAAATATTCTGAATGTGCTCGAAAAGACCCGAAAATAGTATGACTTGAATGTTAAAAATTCCAATTAGTCTGATGGTGTTAAAATCAAAATTTTCTGACATCGAAAAGTATTTTATTTGAATATATTGAAAATGCAATTGATTAATTAACTGGGTTCCCGTTAGTTTTTCTACTCAAGATTTTAGAGTTTCTAAATTAGAAAATTCTAGAATTTTTTTGTGCCTAAAGAGGAATTTTTAGAGGCCTTAAGATTTAAAGTTACATTTTCAAAGCTTAAAACATAAATAGGATTAATTGTAGTGGCCATCCATGGTTTTAATATAAAAGGTGTAAGTATGCGTGTATGTCACACATGATCAAATCACCCACCATCTTCCACCTTTACCCCAAGTCGATGCCACCCTTTTTTTCTCTCTCCTTTTTCTTTGTTTCTTCACTATTTCACCATTTCTCTACAAGGCTTCAAGTTATACATGAAAATTGATCCTCTCTATATCTAGAGCTACAATCCAGTGCCAATTTTGCAAGAAGAAAGTGCTTTGAGTCAAAAAGAGAAGTTTGAAGATTTAGGGTTTTTAACCCTTAAATCAAACCAAACCCTAAAGTGAAATCGTACTATTTTTCTAGATAGTTAGACATGCTCGGTTTAATGATTTTGCTGTTATTTTTGAGTTTGGTGTAGTGTAAATTTTTTATGAATTTTTCTAACATATTTTCTATAATAGAATTTTGAGAAACTGGAGGAAAGCCAAGATAAAGGAAAAGAGAAGCTGTGAGGTGCTATTCGAGATGCTGAATAATCACTCTATAAGTGTATTCGATAAAATATGTGTATGTTGTGCATTTTCAAGAATTATGGACATTAGGTGACTTTGTTAGTTTAGGGTTTAGAATAACCCTAAAATGCTAAGGATGGCACATTGGGGTTTAAGAGGTGCTAAATTAATGGAATGAATGAAAAATGGGGTAAAAATAAATTAAATGATGAAAGTGGTAGGTTGGTTGTGAACATGATGGGCAAAATGGTAATTTAGGTATTTATAGCTACAATAGGCATAATTGGCATGTATTAAGCTCGAATGACATGGTATATTATGAATTGGATATGTAAATAATGAATGTGTATGATAATGGAGATATTGAGTATGTAGTGTGTGTATATATGGTGTGATAAGATGTGTGGTGCATAATGTGTGTGTGAAAATAATGGGACTTGCAATGTATTTTGGTAAAATGATGATGTGATTATTGACATGAGGTTAATGATGTAAAATGATCACTTGAATAAAGTGAGAAGGAATAATGCATGTAAGGTTGTGACATTTTGGAAAGGTGGGTACATAATATACCACAAAATGGTAAGTCGTTGGTTAACAAGCATATCTCAATTGTATACATACGTCAAAGAAGTTCTATATGAGAATATGTGCTTAATATACATAATCTACATAAAACTAAGATAAAGAGGTGGTAATAGCCCATATATGTTAGAGAACCTACTAGATAGGTTGACTGGTCAATTAGGAATGTAACAGCTGCTAGGACACTACGGTGTCATGTTTCAAGCGGGTGCGACCATCGTAAGGTCCTGGAAAGCCACAATACACATATATGTTGTATATGATATGATATTTTCATACGGGTGCAGTAGCCAGGAGGTTCAACAGAACCACTGCACAGTTATAGTGATATGTTATACGAGTCCAATAGTCGTGAGGTCCAGTAGGGCTAGGGTTGTGCAAAATCAAACCGAAATTTTGACATTTTGGTCTATTCGATTCAATTTTTTTTATTCTAGATTTTTTTAGTTCGGTTCTTTTGGATAATTTTGATTTAATCGATTTGGTTCTGTAATGACTCGAAAATCCTGACTCTCGTGAATAGTACTTTGCGGGATGAATAGTGCTTTTCGAGACCCGAGTCGCACTAAATGTACCGATGGATAGTATTAATTACAAAAGAATTTTGTGTAAAGTTTGAAGCCAATCCGTAGTCGTTCATATGGTTAAAAATGCTAAATAGGATTTTACAGCAGTGCCCTGTAAATAGTGCTGCAGGCAAATCCGAACCGTAAATAAAATAAAAAGTTGCTTAAAATAATCTAAAAATGTCACAACCCGATACTTAAATATTCCGAGTAGTTCAATGGTTTTGGAATCGGAATTTTTTGAGATTGGAAAGTATTTTTTCTGAATTTTTGGGACAGAAAATAAATTAATTTTTCAGATTTTTGTCAAAATTTTAGGACAAGATTTTGAGAGGATTTAAGGCTCGAATTTATCTAATTTTGAAGATAAGAATGGAGGAAAACCAACTTTCCTATCGGTTATAACAATTTTTTTTAAAAAAAATTAATTAATTTTTTTAAACTATAAAAGGAAAATTCTTCCATTCATATATTTGTACAAAAAAATGTCATCTCCTCCACCCACACACCAGAAAATCCGACCCACCTCCTCCTCCCCTTCTTTTTTTGATTTCTTTCTCCACAATCACACCCATTCCGCGAGTTTACAGTCGAAACGATGAGCGTTCCGAGACGAGTCTGTGGATACCAAAATCGTCGGGAACGGCGGGGTAAATCGACAGAAAAATTGAAAAGAAGGCGACGTGAACTGTAACTTTCTCTCTCCCGAGATTTAATTTTTTGCAAATTTTATTTTTTACTGGTTTCTAGGAGGTCATAAAGGATATATCTAGGTTCGGATTATTTTTTCTATATATATATTATTTTATATTATTTTTTAAATTTCGTACCCTTTTGAATTCATAGGTGAGGCATCGACCCGAGCTTCTCGAGGAAAGGAAAATGCATGAACTAGCTTCGGGCATCCCGAGCGACTCATTTTGG